>JAVGVS010000536.1:202500-231308 GCA_032718565.1 Distichodus sexfasciatus | reverse complement strand
GAACTATCTTTCTTGTCTTTATTATTTACCACAAAATTTAAATAACCTCATACTAAATGTAAAAGCTGGTAGCTAAATCGGAGCCATTTTATAATTATGCAGTTTATAATCCGATTAGTCGACTAATCGTTTTAATAGTCGATGACTAGTCGACTCTCAAAATAGTCATTAGTTGCAGCGCTATTATACAATGGATGAAGAAATTAAACTTTAAGCAGCGCACAAACAAATCGATACCTGTTTCAGAGAAATGGCAACACGACAAATGAATTTAAGCTAAATTTCCTGCCACGTTACGCCTGACTACAGTGCATGATGTAATCATTTGTTTTTCTACTTGTGTATTTACATTTGTCATACTTTATAGATTCACATTTGATTCTTTCCTCTTAAAATTTGCTAGAAAACGTTCATTTTTTTAAATTATATCATTGAAAATATAAAAACATCTTTTTCACGGTGATTATATGTAAACTATTCACTGAATGTACAGAAAGATATGGCGATATATATCGTTACTGGAATGTAAGATTTTGGTCATATCGCACAGCCCTGCATCTGCATGGTTATAACCTTAACGTTCACGTGTACACCAAGGCTTTTTTACGGCGGAATTTTCATCACAAAATTTTAATCAACACTTTATCTTACGCTCACCTTTCCGTCGTTCTGCCACATCTCGGTTCTGCTTGTAGACTCGTTTGGTGCGGAACTCCGGGCCTCGGAACTCGTCTCGCACCTCGTTACACGCCGGCTCCGGCAGCAAGAACACCGTCCCTGCGCGGTCACATTATATCCCTCATTACGGACTTCACAATCGCCAGTAAATACGAGGGCATAAATGAGAGAGACTGGACGATTATCGGTATCGGACGTTTCTGTCATGACAATAAAATCCACCAACTTGAGCTACAGCGTCTACTTTTATTCGTTATTCTAAATTCTGACACCAGTTTTAAATCAGACATATCAATTTAAAAAATCAAATAGATTAGTAATAATCGGTATCATCATCATCCCGAAAAGATATCGGTCGAGTCCTAATAAAGATCCATACTAAATAGGGTTGTTTTTATGGAATAAAACCACTGATGAAGATAGAGAAGGATTAACACAAACTGTAAATGTTACAGTAATCTGTGTAGTTCCAAAAAATCCTCGTCCCACACACCTTTGGGAAGGCAGCTCGTGTCCGGCTCGCTGGAGTTGACGGACACGACGTCCTCGGCGCCGCTCTCGGAGGAAACGTCCGACTCGTTGAGTCCGCTGTGCTTGATCACCACCGACGGCTTTCTGGTGTTTAACAACGTGAAAATGTGTTACTTCACTTTTAAACGGCCCGCAAGCCTTGGGAATGCAGAACGACACTCACAAAAAGGGAACCAACCTTCTGGAACGAGCCGCGGAGTTTAACTTGGTCTCCAAGTTGCTGCCGGGCTGGACGAAGGAAAACAAATAAGACTAGAAGTTAGAGATGCAGATGTTAATTATGTTAGTATTCTATCACTGATTACTTTGCTTCATTTTTTAGATATTTGAAGCAGAAATATAAGACAAACAACCGAAATTTATTTTACTTCAGTCTGTAAAAATTTTCAATAAATGTAGTTATTCATTTTAAACATGTATGCTAGAAGCAACAACGGCACACATTTCACAGCAAGGATTTTTTCCATTAAATTTTCCAAAATTTGCTAATTGAGAAAATCAAGTGACTCGATGAATCGTTTCAACCCCTCAGTCTTACATAAGTCAGTGGAAAGTCAAGCTGTGTGTGTGTGTTGACTGAGGTGTGTACCTCCTCTTGCACTGCTGTCTGCTGCTGTTCAACACACTCCCTGGCCACGGAACCTGCACAAAAAGAAATTCCATGTCCACGAATTGCACATTAATTAAGAAAATAATTACATTTGTAACAACAGATAATTGCAGTTGAAATTGCTTAAAAGTACACATTTTATTGTTCACTGTTAAAGTCGTCATGTATTGTTCATGTGAAAATATTACTGATAATGGTAACATTAACAATACATTTTTATTGGACATTTAACATTGTGTGTTACTGACCGCTCCAGTGTCCAGGCAGACTGTGTTCAGTGCCCTGTTCTGTCGACACGGCCAAAAACTCGTGGAGTTTGCTGATGAGAATTCCCAGCTTTCCTCCTCCTCCTGCTCCTCCTCCACCCCCTACTTCTTCATCTCTGCTGCCTCCTGCAACCGGTTCGGCTCTAAGACCACAGTACAGATGAAATGACAACTTATTTACACAAGATTTAACTGATGACAAGTATATGGGACGTCGATGACCAGTGTGGTCAAATTTTTGGTGCCGATATTTATCTTTTTTTTTGTCTTTCTGGGCAGCGATCATTTTTCAACCCCATATAATGATGAAATTAATCAGGGCTGAGTGATGCAACCTCTAATCAATATCACAATTTAATCGACCTCAATTTCTAACAATGTACTTTTTTGTGTCGTGTTTTCCAGGTGCTTCAGTGTAAATGTCTTCAGGCTAATGAACGAGGGCAAATCTTTGCGATTTTAAAATAACCTAAAGACAAAAGTAGTCACAGACTTGACACGGCAACACATACTAGTACGTTTGTCAGGGTACGATAAATGAACACACACTGGGGAGCGTATTAATTTATATATATATTTTTTAACAACTGTTCTGGACAAAATTACATGGATTAGAGAGTCTGAATATCATCCTCGATTGATTTTTAAAAATAAAAATGATTTTGTAATTTAGCTATTGTATTAACTAATGAAACTTCAGGAATTTATTTATTCATTCTTTTGCTATTCAAAAATTGACAGCAAATGTCATTTTTACAACTGAAATATACTGGTTCAAAAATAACGGTTATTTCTCGACTTGATTAGAAATAATCAGTTGTGGACTTGAGAAAAACCTATCGGCCAATAGGGCTGGGTATCGTTGCCGATTTTCTGAATCGTTTCGATTCCGATTCACAAGGTCATGATGCGATTCGATTCTCGATTCGATGTCGATTTATTTAGAGATTTCTTTGCGTCATACTAGTTTTGCTTGGTTATAAAATAACTTGTTTTAAAACTCAAGTGTTGCCAAACATCGGCCTTTAGGCCAGACGGTGATTTGAGCGGAGCAGCTTCAGTCATGGCTCTATTTGGTTTGGGTTTCGCCGCTCTCACGTTTTTGTAGCTCTCCTTGCGCGGTCGCGAGAAGTAGTGCGTAGCCGCAGGAAAAAAAATCGATCCGCGAATTTTTGAATCGACATCGTATTTTTCGAACGAGAATCGATATCGATCTGTGAATCGATTTTTTGAACCCAGCCCTATCGGTCAACTCCTACTCTGAAATCTTTCTTACTATCTCGTTAACGTTTTAAACATTCTGCATTTTTGGGTTATTCATATTATGAAAATTAAACCTATGCTAAAGGCATTTAAATTATTATTTTTTTGTTGGGAGTATATGTTAATCTAAATTTTGACACTAACATTATTACAGCGTACGTGTTTTGGTTGAAAATATCGGTTACCAATCTATTAATTAGTAATAACCAGTATTGGTATTGGTCTTGGAGGGAAAAAACATTGGTTGATGTCTAGTTAAATATCTGCTAATGCTTATCAGTCTGGGATTACAAATTTGGAATCTGGCCAGAAATAAAAAGTGATATTGTACTTATTCTAACTTAATATTACAATTACATTAACACTTATTAACAGTATGCAATTTACTGATATACTTTTGGAATATTCTGCATCAAGAAAAACAAGAATGCCTTGTCCTAGAAATAGGTGGTGTTAATCCCCAACAGACCTACACACTGTTGTAGTCTTAAATAATATTTATTAAATAAAATACTTGCTTATTGCAAATTAAAACTCCGCCAAAAAAGTAAACCAGCTTCAGAGCCGCGTCCCAAACCCCCATCCACACTAAATAGCCCGCCGAATACGCACTACCACAACGGCGAGCGCGCTGCGTAGTACGCTAGTCCGCGGAATATGACGTTACCAGTCACTCTTTGTCCAACGTTGCCGTTTTGGCTCGCTAACGTTAATGTGCGAATAAAAACACGAAAACAATGACAGAAATGTTTTTGACCAATGCGGCTTTTAGGCCAAAAATTGGCAATTCGGTTATGAAAGTGCTGTCGAAAAGCAATTTATTAGCCCAGCTAAATTAACTACGCGGCTAACGTTGTTTAGCCGAGCAAGCCCTTAAATAAGCCGGCGGTTAGCTAGTTTGCTAGTAAGATTCGCTAACCTGCTAACGATAGCCGTTTTCTCTATGTGTAAAGAAATGTTTTATTACCGTAAAACTTCGGTTGACATCCTGTGCTCCGGTATGGCAGCCATGGAGAGATTAATGTGCGGTTAAAGTTAGGAGAAGAACCCCAGACATCCTCGGTTTATGGGCGAGCTTTGAGAGCGCAGCCGTGCAAAATATTCGGCGCTGAGCGGGGAAAAAAGGTACACGAACTCAGGCGCCATCTTGCCGGTAAAAGTTGCACAGCGACGCGTTAAAATGGCGCCCACAGAGACGCAACGCCGTCATTTCCGTCATAAAGTATTCGGATTAACCAACAAAAACGCGCCCTAAAATTAAACCAGAAAAATTCCCTAACTGTCAAAAACGAGAATGCTAATGTGATTCTCAAGTTTTGTGGCTATGACATGAAAACTGGCCGAGATTCTGATTAAAATGTATGAATGGAAAACGAGGGATGATACATGTAAGAAAAAGATGAGTGTGGGTCAAAGCAGACTGAGGTGGCATAAGAACCCAGTTGACTGTCGTGCGAAAACAGGCCGAGCAGAGTGCGAATTAGCCCTCCATAATTGGGGGATACTGCCTTCATAACAGAACCCCTAATTTTGTCTCTTTGGGGGGGTCTGGGTCTTGATCGGGGGGTACAGTACCCCCCGTAATTCGAACCATGAGGCCGAGGGAAGCTTTCGAGTACCAAATCCCATATATTCATAATGGGAGAAAATGAATGGGCTCCTAAGTGCCAAAAATATAGAATAGGGGAAAAGGATGAAAAAGACGAGTGCGAGTCATGTTGGTTACAGATATACGAAGAGTCACGTCGAATTTGGTGGCTTTGTAAAGAACGGTGGCCGTGCAGTAAAGCGTCAAAATTTGAGCTCCGTGTTAGTCTATAGGGGGAAAAATGGAGGGAAAAATAGACAGAACATGTGAATGAGTACACATATATGCTACACGTTTTAGAGTTGGAAGGAAGTTTCTAGCACAAAAACTGTAGGAGGAGTAGTGGTCAGAAAAGGTGGCTGGAATACGCATCGGATAACAATGTGTGTTCACCACAATCATATAACAGTAAAAAAAAGTTTCCCAACGGTAAAGTTTGAGCTGAAATTCTTCAAGAAAACAGCTTGTGGTGTAGATGGCAAGAAGAAAAATCTTTTTCTTGTCACAGAATGTCTGGTCAGTAGAGACAGCTTTCTTCAAATCACAAGTTATTTTTGAAAATTTTCCTTAATATTAAGGTTTGACAGACCGCAAGACAACAACTTGATAACTCAAGATCATGAGAAGACCTGTGTTCTCTGTCAACCTCTGTTCTCAAATTCTATGACAAGAAATATTGGTTGCTTCAACGTCATTATTCTAGACTTCTCTTATAGACTTTTAAGCTTGCTTTATTATTAATATACTGGCATATACACATTGGCCCTTACAGCTTCTTACAGCATATTCAGTTAATATGAACAATTTGGCTTGCAAATGTCCAAGTACTTAAATTTTTAAATCCAAGTATTTATTTTTTTGGACTTTCTCATACTGAGTACCGATACAAGCGCTTAAGACAGTATTTACAATGCCCTAACCTGAGATAACCAGACCAACACTCAAATGGGAATTATTCTTGACCACATTAGTTTATTTTCAGTTTTCACAGTAAATTACCAATTAAATGAAACCTAAGTTTAAGATTTTAAGAAAAAATTGCTTTATAAAAATGGTTGGTGAAGGAGGTCCAACAATCTCTTACTCACACACATTCAAATGATCAGGAAACTGTAGTTTCATTTAGCCAAATTCAGCTTCAATTGGTTCTTTACTGAGCCTAACAAAAATGTACTACGTTATAACCATAAAGTTACAGCCAAGGTTTTCGGACACTGCTATGACATTAATATGGCACTATGTGGTGTTGGGGAATGACTAGCTACAATTGTGCCTAACAACTAATTTTTAGTAGCTTTTGTAGAAAATAGCTGTTCACATCATTACAAAAATACTATTATTTTTCTCCCTTTACAATGTCAGTTATTTTCAACGACCAGGTGTTTCTGATTGGTGCTGAGTTGGCATCTAATAGGCTACCGTGTCCGCGTGACATGCAACCATTGCATCACAGTGCACTCTTGACAACCAAAAGTCAGGGGATGGAATCCACATGGAAGCGTGATGGAAGCATGTGGCTGTGAAATAGCTTGAATATAATTAGTTACTTTTTTATCTGTAGCTAACTACCATATTAAAATAGTAGCTTGACTTTAGCTTAGCTACCTTTAATCGTAAGTAGCATGTAGCTACCGTTCAAAAGTAGCTTCCCCAACACTGGCAGCACCACACTAAAACTCCTAACTCCCATATGTTTCACTGATTTGCATCGTGCCCCATTATGTTACAATGAAAGTACAATGCGTGTCTAAAATACCATGAAAGCGACATCAAAGTATAGCATCACAAACAAGAAAAATCATAATACATTTTTGTGTGGGAAAGATAGATTTACGCCTGAGTTACTTCTTAGTTCCATCTGCGGTTGAGTTTCTGGCAGCATTGGGGTCGGCAGAATGCGTCCATGAGCGCGTCCCCGCACATGTGTGCACGTCTGCTTGTGTGCGAACTTGTCCGTCATTCTCTCCTTCCATTTCAGGGTCTGACAGTAGCCCGAGACCCGTGTGGCACAGCTGCCTCTCCAGCGCCGTGATCCGCTGTTTCAGAAGACGCTGAGACGTGGTGAACTCGCCCAGCAGGCGGGCAAAGCGAGTCTGCAGGACGTCCAGAGATGAATCCAAGCGTTCCACCTTCTCATCCATGTCCATCACGCCCAGGCCGCCTGCCGCCTCGCTTTCATCCAGTAGCCCCTGCTTTTTCAGGATTTCCCTTCCACGCTCTTCCAGAACCTTCTGAGCCTCTGGATACTCGGTGACAGCATCCATAAGGTCATCTTTGGACAGGCAGAACAGGTCTGAATAGCCAATGCTCCGGATGTTGGCCGTACGTCGGTTGCCCATCTTGCTGCCTTTGATGTTGAGGATGCTGATTTCGCCAAAGCATCCTCCAGCAGTCAGCAGGGCAAATTGGGTGACACCATCATCCGCCACTACAGCCAACTTGCCTTCCTTGATGATGTACATTTCCTTCCCGATGTCCCCCTTCCGACAGATGTAGTCACCCGGGCTGTAGACCTGTGGCCTCAGTTTGAGAACAAGCTCCACCAACAGTCCAGCTTCACAGTCCTGAAAGATGCGCACTTTCTTCAGCGTGTCCAGGTGGACGTTGATGGCGATTTCTGCCCTCAGCTTATCTGGAAGGTTTTTCAGCACCTCCTGCTCGTCCACGGCTTTCTGGTTGGTCCACAGGTAGTCAAACCACTTGATCACCCTGGTCTCCAGGCTGCGGTTGACCTTGCGGAAGTGCATGTAGTGCTTGATAGCATCGATGCGAGCCTGGAACTCGGCCCGAGTGGCGTTCATGTTGGAGATCATGGAGCCCACGTTACCGACAATGGTGGCAAAGATCAATACTCCTACCAGAAAATCAAAAACCACAAAGACGAACTCCTCATCCCTCACCGGCGGCGGCATTTCTCCGATGGTTGTCAGTGTCAGCGTTGACCAGTAGAAGCAGTACAAGTAGCAGTGTGTTAGGAGTCCAAATTCAGTCTTGTTAACACTAGGGTACACCCACTGATCCGAGCCGATTCCCAGCGATTTGGAAATGGCGTAGTAGATGCAGGCGTTCCAGTGAATGATGACCAGGATGTAGAGAACCAGGTTGCAGATTCGGAACGTGTTGGGGTAGTTGGTGCGGGTCTCGGTGCGGTCGAAGAACTCAAACATTCGGGAGAAGCGCACCAGCCGGTTGAAGCGCAGTTGAGGGGTGTGGATGCCTGTGACGATGTAGACCACGTCGGTGGGCAGGATGGAGAGGACGTCCATTTTGAAATAGAATGTTTTAACGTAGTTGTTTCGTAACTTTGCCAAGTCTTTCACTAGCAGGCCCTGCTCCAGGTATCCTGTGGAGAATAAAGACGCTGTTACGTTTGGCCCTTATTTATTTCGCCGCCGTGAGCCCTCATGGTTCCTGAATGGTATTTTTACACTATACCAACAAGGGCAAAGGTACTCAAGGTTTTCAGCCACACAGACCAATGCACCATCACCATTAAAAAAGACCAAAGACCTCAGTCACACTTGTCTTTTCAATGTAACTAAGCGCACAGAACTCGGCCAAGACGCATTAACTGATAAGCACATAAGCTCTCGGAGTGGATCACAGCCCCATAAAGATGGACTGAAAAACTGCCCGAACTGCCTTGTCACATTTCAAGGTTGGCCCAAAAAAGTCAAAAGAGAGAGGGATATCCCATATACCTGTCCTCAAACGCACACAGGTGTCTAGGATGTAGATCGAATCGCAGACGTAATCTATCACCAGCCACAGGACGTAGTTTTCAGTTTGTAGGTCGTCGAAACAAGCTCTGGTTGGAGATGGGAAATAAAAAGAGACAAAGATATTAAGGTGACCTTACACGGGTTATGGGATGTACACTGATCTCCATGCACATAGCATACAGTAACTATATATACTCAACTGTACTTAAGTTTTCAAGTATTTTTACTTCGTAAGGATGTGAGATTATTTTACACAAAATTGCTTTACCTGGCAACCAACAGAACCCAGTTATAGAGCACAGCACCAGCAATGAAGAACAGCCAGTAATAATACGCATCATCAGACTGGGACAGCACAAACCCCCCCCACCTCTGCCTAAACACACAAACACACACACATTGATATAATCTTAATAATATTAACATTAAAAATCATGTTAGTAAAAAATGGGCATTCAACAACCATTCTTAAAAAGAAATTTTGACGTTATTTGTTATTTTGATTGCTCACAAGATATTTGATTGCTCAAGCGATATTTTAAGTTGTAATGTTTTAAGCGATAAGTGTTCCGAAGAAATTTAAGTGGTCATGAGATATTTGACTGCACACAAGATATTTTTGATTGCGCATAAGATTTTGTTTGAATAAAGAAGGTATGTCATGAGTTTGTGCCCAAGCCTTTTGGTTTTTTTTGCAGCAGAGAGCAATGTGAAACATGGTTCTTGGAACTTTTGGGGGTAACATGTCCATAGCTGATGAAGCACATGCTGAAGCTCTGTACCTGAAGCTCTGTTTTGCAGCTCCTCCATCACCCGCTTGGTTGTTTCCGGCCTGGCTGGGTGGAGGTCGGACATCAGGACCACGGAAACGCTCCAGGAACGAGTCGGGTCGGATCTCCTCCTCCATCAGACTCCTGTGAGCCCATTCTCTCAGAGTCACCACCAGATTCACCAGTCTGGAGAGGAAGATTCAAAAATGGTTACGAGAACTGTGCATTTTTCTAAATGAGACTTCTCTCAGAGACAAAGTTTAAACCCTAAACCTGCACACTGGGGACTCACTGTTGATGAAAAGTTGCACCGCTGCTTGGTTGAGTGCTCACAAAATATCTAAGTGCTCATGAGATATTTGAGTGTCCATGAGATATTTGAATATTCATAAGATATTTTTGAGTGCTCCTAAGTGTGTGTGAGTGTGTGTGTGTATGTGTGTGTGTGTATGTGTGTGTGTGTACCTGGACAGTGCTCCTCTGCCTCTGAAGGAGTTGTGTGATATTGTGTCGTGAGGCTCGATGGTGGCGACACGCTGCAGCTCTGAAGACGCGTCATCGTCACCATCACCACACACTGACTGAGTCCTGCAGAGGGAGAGAGAGAGTGAGAGAGTGAGATTAGACAGACAGACAGACAGACAGACAGACAGACAGACAGACAGATAGATAGATAGATAGATAGATAGATAGATAGATAGATAGATAGATAGGTACACACTCTGACACACACTGACCTGCTGATGGTGCTGTCTGCTCTCTCTGGTTCCTCCTCTAGTGTGCTCCTTACAGAGAGACGATGAGAAGAGAGAGACCTCTCTACTGCAGCCTGACCTGTCATGCTGTACACACACACACACAGACTGCAGTCAGAGTCCTAAAGGTGTGTTTTGGGCAAACATAAGATGTACATGAACAAAGCATGTACACACACACACACACACACACCCAAGAAAGAACAGCAGGTTGAGGAAGTTCCTGTACTACACTGTAGTAACAATAATCACCTGGAACTACAGTCAATATAAGATGGATGGATGAATAGGTGGATGGATAGATGGATGATGTATGGATGGATGGATTCAGCGTTAGCATTTAGACAGAAGAAGAGAGGGATGGATGGATGAATGGGTTGTGGAGTTTTACGTCTAGACAGAACAAGAGAAGGATGGATGGGTGAATAGATTCTGGGTTTATGTTTAGACAGAGGAAGAGAAGGATGGATGGAGGAGATGATGCGGTGTTTAGACAAGTGTTGAACAATTTTTCCTCTAATTGGCTCGTCATTAAGTAAACTCCAGACAGCACACACTGCACAGCAAATTGTCCCATGATACACACACACACATACACACACGCTGGCAGTGATGTTGTCCCAAGAGAAGATGTCACTGCTGACAACCGTCTCTCTCCAACGCACACACAAGCTTCCCCCCTGGTGACAACAAACTCCCGAACGCAACCTGCTTACCAACCACACACTCTTTATGTTATTATTATTATTATTATTATAGATGTTAACATATATAATAGATGTTAACATATATAATAGATGTTATATAATATAATGCATAGTATAACATTATCTAGTATATCTCACAATATAATGTATGTCTATGTACAGCATCTATAATGTATATAATGTGTAAATACAATATATAAATAGTATTTAAATAGTTTATATTTAGATGAGGCATTTACTGTGTAGTTTCCCCGTACTCACCTGTGGCTGGTGTCTTTGGCTCAGTGCTGTGTAAGTTTGAGAAAAAACGAGAAAAAAGTGGAGACTTTACAACATTAAACTCCTCCATTCTGCTCCCAAAAAACCACGCTCCCACATCCTGAACCTGGAGAGGGTCTCAGAGAGAGTTCTACATGAGCAGAGATGAGACGGAATGAGCGAGAGAGAGAGAGAGAGAAAGAGAGAGAAAGAGAGAGAGAGAGAGAGAGAGAGAGAGAGAGAAGGAGGAGTAGACATGGTGAATGTGGGAGGAGACAATGAAGCTCTGAGATCAAAAATATTAAAATATACAAAAACATGATCTTACCAATTTGTTCTCTGTTGCTGTTGTTTAACTGGATTATAGTGAGTGATTATTTGTCTTAGTGAACACAACATATTACACATCATATCATACAGAAGTGAAAAGACTGTACAAGTTCTTACCTGATGTGTGTGAATTTTCTATTTTATTTACATGTTTATTAATTTACATTCACAGCATTTAGCAGACGCTCTTATCCAGAGCAACTTACATTTCCTAATTTCAAGGACAGTTCCCCTGAGAGCAACTAGGGGTTAAGGGTCTTGCTCAGGGACCCAGTGTTGGTTACACCAGAGGTCGGATTCAAACCCACAACCTCTTGGTCCAAAGGCGAGTGTCCTACCACTAGGCCACCAACACCCAATTTTGTATCAAAAATGACATTTACATAATTATATTCTTCAGGTTGACAAGAATGAAAAGTAAATAAAAAAAAAATACAGACGTTCATATGGAATCATGTAGGCAGTAAGAAAATGACAAAAGTTTCACATGCTGCCAGAAATGATCCCAGACCTCCACCGATGTTCTACTCCTCCCATCTGATCCAGCTCACATACTTTCAGAAGATGCTACCTGGATAAATTTTATATTTTAATAAATCTTTAGCGCTGCCGCCTCACAGCGAGAAGGTCCTGGGTTCGAGCCCCGGGTCGGCCGTGGGGTCTTTCAGTGTGGAGTTTGCATGCTCGCCCCACGTTCGTGTGGGTTTCCTCCAGGTGCTCCAGTTTCCTTCCACAGTCCAAAAGCATGCAGTATAGGTTGACTGAAGACTCTAAATTGCTACCGTAGGGTGTGCATTGTGTGAGTGTGTGTGCCCTGCGGGTGTCCCCAGTTGGGATTCAGCAGTTCGGATAATGAATGAATGAATGAATGAATGAACGAAAAAATCTTGAAAGACAAGGAATTTCCAAGGTGAGCGGGACTGAAAATGCTGGCTTAAAAATAAATATTTTTTATATAATATTACTCAATAAGTTGAGAGAATTCCCATAATGCTGCATCAAAAACTGTACTAGTGACTTATTCACTTACCATATGAATAAATAATTACATTTTACCATATGAACAAATTACACTATTCTATATACTACTTCTATACTACAATATATATGTATATACACTTTTAGAATTAAAATGGTCACTACGCTGAGTTAATAAATTGAACCTCTGTCCATAACGATGGCAATTTTCCGTTTTTCTTAATATATTTAAGACATTACAACTGTAGAATTGAAGAAAATGTTCACGTTTTGGACAAACACGCATGCAATAAAATGTGTGTAAGAGCGTCCTCCAGCATTCGTGAATTCTGTTCTTAGTCAGAAACAACTGTTAAATAAGTGAACACTGGTTAAAGTGAGACTCTTGGTGAAAAGTGTGTTTTAATTTGTAATGTAATTTCTTCTTGAGCATTAAACATTAACATTCGTTCCGTGCAGCGTTTATTGTGGATGAAGTTCTCCTCTACAAATAGCAACGTGATAAAATAATGCACATAAGCTGGCGGTGAAGGAGTTTCGGCGAGAAAACGTGTCACGTTTTTCAGCTTGTCGTCGCAGCAAACCCCGCGGACCAATCAGAGCGCGTCGCCTGGCCGACTCCGGGGCCCGGTGGACCAATCATAACGCTCCGCTCCACTCGTTCACTCGCACCGGAAATAAACGTTCAAACAAACAGCACAAAGAGAAAGCAACATGTAATGAATGTTATAATAAAGTTTTTATTTCTCTTCTTTATCATACAGTCCGCTTCGAAAACAAAAGGAAACAACAGATAACGACTGGAATCGTCGAAGAAAATAAATAGATTTGTAAGGGATTTGGCCTTAGAGCTTTTATACGTTCAACCCCCAAATCAGCAAAAACCCAAAACATGGACCTCATCCTCATGTTTATCACACAATGAAGGAGGTCTCGGAGCAGAACCCTGCGGAACCCAACACAGCCAGTTAATATGGAGAGTAAAATTAAATGCTGAGATATGATGATGATACACAAGACACAGTTATACACAATTAAAGGTGAAATTAAAGAGAGTTTGATGCATAAATGAAAAATAACTCTAACATACATTTTTTTAGACGAATACAATCAGGAAATGTCTCAGTAGAACTCAGTGGACGTGGGAGGATATAAATTCTGGGGTAAAAAAAATCTGTATTCTAGCTGACGCAAGCACAAAGTAAAAATTGTATAAATTTAACTGCTGTAAAAATGGAAATTCAATGAAATAAGACCATCACAAATCGTCCAAACGGAAAAATAATTGTTTTTATGCTCCATGAGTAAATCTAAATGATGCGTTCCTTGTTTTACAGGTTTGGAAACTTGATTTTCTGGGATCAAGCTAATGTTTTTGGCGACAAACTTCTCATAACTTCATCATGCCTTGCGGGTATTTGTAAGCCCATCTGGAGAGTTTCTAGAGAGTTGTCCCGAAATTTTACTCGCCAAAATGTATCGTCGTAGAGTTTACTGTGTAAGAAACGTCTTACAGGACGTACAGTCAGTTCTGCTTGTGAAACGACGTCGCAGACGAGAAACTGGAATCTGGGAAGACGTTTTCACATTTTAAAGATGTCCCTGAACAGCAAAACGTTTGAAGGGATTTATTTGTTTTTTTAGTTTTGACTTAACAAAATAAAAGGCCGCTCATAACCAATTTCAACCTTATTAAATGATACAGCGCCGTGGAGATGAGCAGGTTTATGATGGAGGTATTTCAGGAGGATGAAGCTCAGTTCGATCTCCGCTTCAACCGACGTTTTCTTAGTCTCAGGTTTAGAATTGGAACTGAGTAAATCCTGCTCGGCAGAAAAACCACACTCCATCCAGGCCTTCTGACCGTCTTCACTCACTCTCACACACACACACACACACACACACACACACACACACACTCTTCTCTTCTCACATCTGGTCTCTGAGTTTAGCCAGTCTCTGAGATAGTTCATCCTGAAGGAGAATGAGAAAAGACGAGGTGTTGAGGAGAGAGATATGTAATAACAGCAGTGTTGAGAGTAACACGCAAATGAGTGAAGTAGCTCTTACCTGTTCTGTAGAAGCCACGCTGCTGGCCACTGTTCCTGTCTGGCCTTGAGGAAGCTCCATATTGAGGTCCAACCTTCACACACACACACACACATTATTTATTGTAGTGATTCGTGTGGGATTCAGCGGTTTGGATGATGAATGAATGAATGATGTCCTTACCCAGCTTCGTCAGCCATCTCCTGCATCAGTGTGTCCACTTGGCTCTGAAACCAAAGCAAAGCAAACTTCTCTTAAGAAACACAGACGAACAGTTATGACTAGGGATGAACCGATCCGATCCGACACCGCCTTCGCGCTCGCACTCCACTCCAAACTTATACTCGACGGCACCTTCAAGTTGTTCCACACTGGTTTGATATTGGTGCTAAACGAAGCTACAAACTCCAACACGTCGATAGGATAGTGGGCAGAACAACACACTACAAGCCCAAACGTTGATCAAATCCCACCATTCTACTGTTGAATGTGCTGAACTACACCAGGTCTTGCTGGAGATCTCCCTGTTCCTGATGCTTTAGTGCTGTAGTGTTAGGGAGTGTCACAACCGTGTTTAAACAAATCCGTTACGCAGAGCCTCCTCCTGCTGCAGACATACACAAATCATTCATTAAACACAACCTCAACCCAGCGGTGACGACGTGTGTGTGTTACCTGTGGAGTTGTGAGTGTTGTGGTGCTGCTCATGGTGTCCTCCATCTGCTGCGTCTGAACATCCAGAGTCTCAAACTGACGCTCAAACTTGTCCATCAGAGAAGAAATCTGAGCCAAAGACACACACACACAATGAGGTCACGTTCATTAAAGCAAAAGCTTCTTCCAAAAACAGACACACACACACACACACACCTTCTCCAGGTTCATGCTCTTCAGGGTTACATCCATCCCCTTCACAACTCCTGCCATGGACTTGGTCACCTGCGAGAGGAAGATTACAGATGTTAAACTTTTTGCGTCTCCTTGGTCATAAATTAGGGATGAAGCTACAATACACCGTTTCAGTGATCAACGTGTCCATAACATCGAAAACATCGATCAGACATCATACATACCGTTTCCACTTTTAGGGGTGTGACGAGACGGTACATGAGACTGGGTTGACGAGAACGAGGCGAGATTTTAACGCTATTTGCAAGAGTTTTGAGTAAGTGGAGATGTCTGGTCAAGCCATCAAGTGATACTTCAGTAGCTTTTCGTGAAACGTTTTGGAAGTGACTGTGTCAAATCGGCATATGATACCGTCTCATATTGGCTCCTGAATCGACTCAGAACATGGCATCGTAACAGACTTTGTGCTATCGCCGGACGTTGTAATACTGTATTGGGAGGAAACGTCTGAAGAACGCTGGGCGAATAAGGCGTAACATTAGACGTACCTTGTTCATGGTGACGGCTGTCTGCACTCGGGCTGCCACGGCGTCCACTCTGGCGCTCATCCGGAGGAAATTCACTGACTGGTTCTTCTGTCTGATGGCGTTTTCGGCGTGGATGCGAGCCACCTCCATGTTGCCCTTCTGAATCGCCTGCACAAAAATACAAGATTCACAATTCTTTATTCGTCACAATTATGAAAGTCACCGCAATTATATACAACTAGATATACAACGCCGATAATGGGGCCCAACTCCCTAACTATGACGCAAGTATTTTAAACTTGTGATTAATCAGATCAACAGATCAACGTGTCAATAACAGGCATACTGGACGTGACCAGTATTTAGACTCTGACCCCTTTTTTGTACAAAAATAGAACAGAAAGACGATATCTGACTTTTATGAATCCCTCAAACAATAAAACGTCTTTAATGAGAGATGAAGTCATTACTGGTAAACCATAAAAACCCTCCCTGTAGAATCTGGCTCACCTTTTTTACTTTGGCCTTCTCCGCCTTCTCTTCTTTGTCACACTTTTTCGAGCTCCGCTGCAGCTCTTTGGCTGCAAACTTCAGGTTGAACAAATGTTCTGGGAGGTGAAGGGTTAAGTGAATACGTTATTGTTTACTGAATGACCACACTGTGAACTATGAGGAAAAAATGACTTGGGTTAGTCACAAAGTCTGCGGTACAAAAGAGAGGGATGACGACGATCCCGTGACACTTACATTAATGGCTCTGGACCAGGGCTGGACGATACAAAGTCGATGGCATGATTAACTGAAAATCACGATTACTATGAATCAATGATTATTTGGTTTTGGGTTGGTTTGATTTTTGCCCTGATATTTTGCTGACAAAGTTTGTACCGTAAATATGCTTAACTATTAAAGCTGGGATATATCTTTAAAAGAAAGAAAACTGAATTTTTAAAAGAATCAAATAACCGTCATGGCCAAGATCACATCGATTAGAGATTCGGAAAGTCACTTTTGATCAATTTCGATTAATTGCCCGGCCCGAAATTGGACTTAGACAGAGATTTTATACATTTAAATAAGTTGCAATGGAACCGTAACATTTGAGGAAATAATTATAACTAAATTACAGCACAGAAGTAAGAATTCGACGCTCACTGTTAATATATCATACTTAAATAAATATTGGCAGAAATAATTCAGACAATTTAGTGTCTGACATTGCCACATTTTTACTCATGAAAACGAAAAACCCAGTTCAAGAATTCAATATATAAACATTAGGGGTCAACCCATTATCAGCGCCGATATTTTGTATTTTTAAGGTCATTGATATTGGAAATGTTTCAAAAAACTGATACGTTGATAAAATAAATACTTTGGCTCTATGTATTTGGCTTGATTTTTAAAACTTTTTATTTAACTCCTTTGCTTGACAAGATGACTTCTGAAGGATCTCCCTTCTTTTTGTCAAGAACATGATGAAAAGATTGAAAATGCGCTAAAAGGTTGTGTATTTTGGAGTATTTGTTGTAAATTTGGACATCAATTTTCATTTTTCACAGCATATATTCGTAGATCAGTTATAATCACTACCAGCTTCTGGACGTAGAATGAACTGCAGTAAACCACATTTTCCGCAGCCCTACGTCCACAGTTATTTTGGTGAAAGTAGCTCAAAAGTAATGCAGGAGCCGTGAACGTGTTACAATTTAGAGACAGTAATGTTGTAACGTAACCAATTACATTAAAGTAACAGTAACTAGTTATATATAACCTCAAGTTCAAGCCAGGAGAGAAGCGATATCGTACCACCTCTACATATCACTTACACCCCATTATTAGCCATAAAAATAGAGTTGCTTTAGCATTGTAATCTGATGAATGGAAAAAGCATCCAAACCTGTTACACAAGTGACGTCACACCGACCTACCTTTAACACAGTGACGTCACAGTCACCAGCCAAGACCTAAATATTTACACATTTTCAATTAAATCAAACCCAAAGTGCCATTTTCGTCCCGGGGAGTTTTGAAGAAGGTCCACAGGCTCACCCGAGGACATTAAAACGAATAAAAGTGCGGTAAATATGACGGAAATGTCATGTTTTTCGGGCCGAGTCTCGCTCCGAGCCCGAACCCGGACCCCGACCGCGGGGGTTTTTGGTGTTTACGCCCCCAAAAGGATACGCTCCATGTTCGGCATGTTGCCCCGCGTAGTTTGGCTGGGTAGTTTGTTGGAAAGCGGGTTTGAGTTTGTCTTTTTACTCCTTCTTCTTCTCTCTTTCCTCCGTCGCTCCTTTTCCACTCGAACACAACAAGGCGCGCACTTCCGTCTTCTGCCCCCAGCGCGGTGACGTCACGGGTCACGTGGCTCTGAGCTCACGAGGTCGGGGATTTTGTGTTGAGTTTTATTTACGTTGTGTAACAATGACGAGAAATTAATTATTTTAAAAATATTTTATATATAAAAATTAAGATTTGTATTCGGTTTACACACATAGAGACGCGTATTGCTGTCTTTTTGATGCACCGCCACTGACTTCGATAATAACAAAATTTAAGGACCAGGTTTATTTATTTAATTATTTATTTATATTGGTTTATTTATTCACTTATTATACGATTACTTTGTAGTTTTAATCACCTTACAAGTATTAATCATTTATTAATAGGGCTGGGTATCTTTGCTGATTTCCTGAATCGATTCCGATTCACCAGGTCATGATCCGATTCAATTCTCGATTCGATTCGATATCGATATCGATTTATTTAGAGATTTCTTTGCGTTAATACTAGTTTTGCTTGGTTATAAAATTATGCCAGACGGTGATTTGAGTGGAGCAGCTTCAGCCATGGCTCTATTTGGTTTGGGTTTCGCCAGTCTCACATTTTATAGCTCTCCTTGCGCGGTCGCGAGAAGTAGTGCATAGCCGCAGGAAAATTTGAATTTTTGAATCGATATTGATCGGTGAATCGATTTTTTGAACCCAGCCCTATTAAACATACTCTAAATGCTTATATTCCACTGCTTAGTTGTCTGTCCCTTTTTATTTTCAATGTAAAGTGCCATGTTTATATTTCTGAAAGGTTCGTTAAAAAATTGTTAAAAAGGTTCTTTATTAAAGGTAAATAACACTACAGCTAAGCGAATATAACATCATAATCATACTTCAGTAAACAAAAACAAATCTTTCCCCCTTTCAATTTTTTTTACATTTTTTACATAGACATAAAACTTCCACATAAAACTTTAGTTTTATGTGAAAAAACAGTGAATTTTCCCCACTTGAAAACTTTATCTCATTTATTACAATTGTTCTTCCTCAGAGAAAGTTTCTCCTTTTTCCCACATTAATGCTAGATGTCGTTAATTCAGAAAACAGCTAAATTTTACCTCATAGAAACGTTTGTCTTGTTAATTCCTTAAAAACTGTGATTTTTCAGTTATGAAATGTTATACTTTTCTCTGTCCTTTCTTCATTTCATCTCTCCCTTCCTTCTTGATTAATAATAGTTTAATTACTAGCTCAACTATCATTGACAGAAGCTTCTAGAAACAGCCTTTACTACTTTTAATTTAAACCTCCTTTACTTTTATTCCTTTCTAGATTTTTCACCCAATTTCCACTCCATTTTATCCCAAAATAATATCAGGGCAGAACGTTCCCCCCAGTGCAACCTCCTGTATTTAATGGCTCATCGTATATACAGCAAAAATATCAATTATTTAAAAAAAAAAAAGGGGATCAGAAACTGTGTAGAAAAAAGTAGACACGTGAAGTTTATTACATCTTCATCATTACCACCACCATCATCATCATCATCATCACTTAAAACTGACCCTGATCTTTGATCTGTTGTTACTTTGAGCAGTAACAAAAAAAAAGGGGAAAAAAAGATGAATATCCATTTTTGGGGAATATCACATTTTCGAGCAATTTTATACATCACAAGAATATCAAAAATACGATATTGCTGGAATCAAGTTGTGATATGAGGAGAATGAGATTTTACCACAATTCAGTAGTCACTTTATTTGTGGGAGAAATGTGCTGAAAGTAAAATTAAAACCTAGAACTCTAATATTTTCCTCTCTAGTAACTGATTAAATATAACAACTTTGAGAGTACAGACTAAATGAATCTTCCATGAGGATTTTACATGACGGTGTGTTGAAAGTGGGAGGAATGATCAGTAAAAACTGGATTTGAGACTTTCTGGAAATAAGATCCTTTTTAGGAAATTTCTGCCAAACCAAAGAAATTAAATCAACACACTTTTCTCAATAAGAGAGAAACAAGCTCTTGTGAATATTTCTTGACCCGTGGCCCAGTTCCATACTGTAAAGATGAATAAGAAAAACAGATCTGGAGTGAATTTCTCACATTTTATATTTCAGAATGGGAGAATGATGAGAATTTTATTTATGGGAATAGAGGAAAAGTTGGACAAAATGATTGTTATTCTCAGATGAAGAGTTATGACAAAAATGTTCATTTCATTGATGGATAATGTAACATTTAAATGATTGTTATTCTCAAATAAAGTCTCAAATAAAATTATTGTTATGAATATTGTTAGAAATTTGACAAATGATCATTATTCTCAGATGGAAAAAAGGTTAATCTCACAGATGAAACTAGTCACTAAAACTAGTTATCCTAATAGATGAAAAAATTTAACTACAATCTACAAAATGATCATTAATCTCTAAAATGAAAAGTTTGACAGATTATCGTTAATCTCACAGATGAAAAGTCTGACTAAAATAATAGTTAGGCTCACAGATAAAAAGTTAGACAAAATTGATTATTTCTTAGAGGAAACGTTTGCAAAAACTGCTAACTTGATAGGTGAAAAAGTTGATAAAAAGAGTTAATCCAAAAGGGATGACAAAAATGATCTTTATCCTCAGATGAAACGTGACAATGAGACTTTAACCACTATTTTAGTTGAACTTTTCGTCTGTAAGGATCATTATTCTGTTTTCAAACGCAACTTTAATCTTTATGATAAAAACACATCTGGAGTTCAGACCAGACCTCACAGTTCCTCAAATAAAGATTCTTATTTCAGAAGCAGAAAATTTAATGATTATTTTAGCTGTACTTTTCCTTTGAGAACAGACAAAACGTTTGACAAAAGCGATCGCTATTCTTCCGTTCTGAAACACAACTCTTTATTTGAGGAAAAAAACACATCAGCAGTTGTTTTTTTCTCAAACGAAGATTCTCACTTTTATTTGTGATAAATCTTTGGAACATTTTACAATCATTTGGGTCCAACGTTTCCATACTGCTGTTGTTTTTAACTCTTTTTCTCAGAAGCAGAGAGAGAGAGACGAGGTTTAATGCTACATTAACTGTGGCCAAACTGCATAGTGCTGTAAAAACACAACAGAACGACAACTAAATAACCATGAGTTTTGAACTAGTTTAATGCCACGTTTGTAGTGTGGAAGTTCAGCTCAGTTTATTATTAATTATGAATATGTAGATAAATATGGCAGTCGTGAGGAGTGTGGAACGATGGAGAGGCTCAATTAGAGAAGTTAATTAATTAATGACAAGTGATTAAAGCAATTTGTGCATCGTTTGCTCAATGTTTTTTAAATGACACCAATAAACCCCCCCCAAATTATTAAAAAAGTGTTATTTTTCCAATATTCCTTTCCAAAACCAAAATGAATTTCCATTTTGAGATTGAACAAAAATGGACAAAAATGTAAAATAATAATACTGAAAAATAAACAGATTTTTAAAAAACGTTCTGAAATATGACTTTATTTGAGGAACAATAAACTTTAAATGTGTTCTCATTTTCATCAATTTCATGAGAAAAACACATTTGGAGTTTTTTTAAATGAAGATTCTTCATTTTATGATAAAATGTTGGAAGAATTTTTCACATTTGGGTCCAAATTTTCACTGCACACAATGTAAAATGATAATATTGACAAATACAAACATTTAAAAATCCACCACGTGTAAAGGCACATGGGTTAGATTTTTAAAAATTGATATGCAAATTTTTTCCCAATTTTTGAAACTGCAAAATAGAAAATCAGATTAAATTTTCAGGGTTTGGAAACCAATATTTAAAAAAAACCCAAACACTTTTACTTTTAATTTGAAAAACAACAAACGAACAAACGATGCACAGACTGGAATCAAATGCAATGGGTTTAAATCACGATTTCTTTCCTTCATCCTACGTTACATCAACACCGGCCAAACTCATAAAAAAAAGCCAAAAACGTGAAAAAATTCCTCAAATCCAGTAAAAAAAATGTCACCGCACCATGAAGACGCCACTCTTTTATCCTCATGACAAGCACTTAGTCAATAAACAAGAACAACGTAAAGGAGAAATAAACCAGCAACAACTTCATTACAACTAACAGTCTTCAGGCCCCGCCCACTCGGCCCCGCCCCCAGACTCCCATTGGCCAACGCATCAGTCAGTCAATCAATCAATCCATCAGCCAGTCTGTCAATCAGCTGCCACAGAGGTGTCAATAACACGTGCAAAATGATCAGAGTGGAGACGCAGTGCAGCGCAGAGTGTGTGTCCTACACCGGTGGAAAAATAGAAATATACTCCATCGTAAAAACAGTCCCGAGAGAGAGAGTGTGTGTGTGTGTGTGTGTGTGAGAGTGTGTGAGAGTGTGTGTGTGTGTGTGAGAGTGTGTGTGTGTGTGTGTGTGTGAGAGTGTGTGTGTGTGTGTGTGTGTGTGAGAGTGTGTGTGTGTGTGTGTGTGAGAGTGTGTGTGTTTACGGCTTCGGAAGCAGTTAGCGCATGGTGGAAGATTTGGACAGAAGACGAAAAGAAGGGGAGAGAGAGAGAACAAGGAAGAGAGAGGGAAAGGAGGGAGAGAGAGAGAGAGAGAGAGAGAATGAAGGAGGGAGCGTGGAAGAGAGGGAAAAGAGGCGAGAAAGAAAGAGAGAGGGTTAGACATGGAGGGAGACGTAGAGAGAGAAGGAGTGAGGGTGAGAAAGAGAGAGAGATGGAGGGAGAAGTAGAGAGAGGGGTTGAGGAAGTGTCAGAGAGAGAGAGAGAAAGAGAGAGGCAGAAATAAGGAGGGAGAGGGTTAGTGATGGAGGGATAGAGAGACAGAGATAGAGAGAGGGAAGGAGTGAGGGTGAAAAAGAGAGAGAGAGAGATGGAGGGAGAGACAGAGAGAGAGAGAGAGAGAGAGAGAGAGAGAGAGAGGCAGCGAAAAACAAGGAGGGAGAGGGTCAGCGATGGAGGGATAGAGAAACGGGGAGAGATGGAGGAAGAGAGAAAGAGGGTTAGAGAGGGATGGAGGAGGTAGAGATGGAGGGAGGAGAGAGAGAAGGAGAGAGGGGGGCGGAAGGAAGCGAGAAAAGAAAGAAGGAGGAAAGAGAGAGAATGTTAGAAATATAATTTTTGTTTACGTAGCTATATCGAAACAGCTACACGTAAATGTGTAGAACGCCATGGAAACGTGTAATCTGAAAAAACGAGTGCAGCGAGAGAGAGAGAGAGAGAGAGAGAGAGAGAGAGAGAGCGCTTTCTGGAAAAATGACCACTTTAAAAAATAATAATAATCTGAAAACGATTTGAAAAATGCTACGAAATTTAATAAACGAGAGACTTTCACAGAAAAGAGAAAGAAAGAGAGAGAGGAAAAAGAGAGAGAGAGGGATGTGAGGAGAGAGATACAGCACCATCGTCCTGCATGCAGTGCAGATTTGTTTAAAAAATTTCGGGGAGAACGTTAAGAAGCACCAAAATCCGAGGAAGATCCGGGGAAAGAAAGAGAAAAAGAGAGAGGGATGGACGAAGGAGAGGAAGAGACTCCACGACGCTCAGGACCGGAATAAGGCCGTTGGGTTCGGATGATGGCAGAGTCGTCTTTCGTTTGTGGTTTTGTCGAGCAGGATGGAGGCAGCACCACGCGTCGTAAACAAAGTCAGCGTTTTGTTTTGTTGTTTCAAAAAAAAGAAAGAAGATCTGTACAAAACAAACAAGCTACTGATAAACAAAAACAACAACAACAACAAAATCCCTGCAGTATTGCTGTAGTGAGTCCGTCTTGAGGTCGGAACGAGGTCGTTTTTTAAAAAATAAAACACTTAAATTTGGGGTCCGAAAAATGTCTTGGGCGTGGGGTGAGGTGGGGTCAGTGCGACCAGCCCATGAGGTGACTGACCCTCGCCCTCTCGGTCATGCGCCGCACCCGACCGGACCGGGACATGCCCAAATTGAGCGGGTCGGCCGCCGTCTCGGCGGACCCCGCCCCCGCGTCGTCCTCGGAGTCGTCGTGGTACGAGACGGTCCGTCGGCCCTGATTGCGCGTGTTGACCCGCTCCAGTTTGGGTCTGGCCGCCTGGTTCGGGTTCAGGTCCCGGTTTTGACCTCTAGAGGGCAGCGACGGCGCCTCGTCCGCCTCGGCGTCCGTGGCGTCCTCTTCTTCAAGTTCCTCCTCTTCTTCCTCAGGCTCCTCCTCCTCCTCCTCCTCTTCCTCTTCCTCCTCAGCGCCCTCCTCCTCCTCCTCCTCCTCCTCTTCTTCTTCATCATCATCATCTTCTTCTTCTTCCTGGATTTGCTCCGTACGCACTCGTTTGACGGCGTCGGCGACTTCCTCCGACGTCCGTTTCCGCTTGGAGACGGCGTTGCCGAGGACCGCGGAGGACGCGGTCGCCGGGGCGACGGAGGAGGACGAGGAGGTGGTTCTGCCTTTGCGAGAGGCGTGCGAGAGGCGGGGCGCCTTGCTGTAGTCGTGGTCGAAGCCGCCGCCCACCTCGCCGTCGCTGGCCTCGCTGTCGGAAGAGGAGGACGAGGACGAAGACGAGGAAGAGGACGAGGACGAGGAGGATGACGAGGAAGAGTCGGAGCTTTCCGAGCCCGAAGCGGCGGCGGCGACGTCGTCGTCCTCGTCATCCGGGCGACGGGCGAGGTGGACGGCGCGTCTGCGGGACGTCTGACCGCCTCCGTTGGTCAGGGGGCCGTTGCACTCGGCGTCTAAACACACACACCAAATACACATTACACGTGTTGCGCGTTACGGCCAACGTTAAGCGTGTGTGAGGTGCGCGCGCTGGTACACACTCGTCTTCCTGGGCGTAGCCTTGCTGCGCGTGACTCTGTTGGCTCCCGGCTGCAGTTGAGACGAGGACGAGGACGTGGACGAGGACGAGGACGACGAGGACGACGAGGATGACGAAGGCTGGCTGTCTTTGTCGAGCAGAGCTGTGCTGGAATCTGTGGAGCAAGAAAACCGCGAGCAGGTGGAGCCACGATCTTCACATCTCAACATCCATATTGCTGATCGTTAAGAGTTAACACCGTTCTTACACTTGATCTTTCCTCCCTTTATTACTAAGGGGCTGTAGTTATGAGTTTAAAATCGATATTTTGTAAATCTGAACATCTTGGTTTTTCTCTTTATTACTACGGAAGTGTAATCAGGAGCAGAAATCTTTTTTTTTAAAATCTTAAAATGTGTTTTTTACAGAAGCCCATTTCTGCCACTAAAAGAAAATTTTAAGTGTATTTTAGAAAATTTTATAATATTGACTTTTTATCTCATAATTATGACTCTCGTAATTTCGACTTTTTATCACAATTTCGACTTCTTATCTCGTAATTTAATTTTTTTTATCTTATAATTTCGAGTTTTTATCTCAGTTATGACTTTTTATCTCTTAATTTTGACTTATCTTGTAATTTCGATTTTTTATCTCGTAATTTCGACTTCTTATCTTGTAATTTCGACCTTTTATCTCGTAATTTCGAATTTTTATCTCGTAATTTTGGCTATTTATCTCAGTTATGACTTTTTATCTCGTAATTTAGACTTTTTATCTCGTAATTTCAATTTTTTATGTCATAATTTTGACTTTTTAATCTCGTTATTTCAACTTTTTTCGTTCGGAGTTTTTCCTTTTACTGGCGGAAATGGGCTTCCATAGTTTTTTTTTTCCTTCTTTAAGGTTTAAAATCTCTAAAATGTTGAATAGTATTTTCTTCCTTTATTATTGTGTTGTAATTATTAGTTTGAAATCTATATTTTTACACGTTAAAATCTAGTTTTTTCTGCATTACTAAAGGGTTGTACAGTAATTAGAACATCAAAACCTATATTTAAAAAAATCGTTTAAAATGATAAATATCGCTGCCGATAACCGCTTCACCACATAAACCCTACCTTGAGGGGGTCGCTGCGCTCTGCTGGTGGACGACTGCTGGGATTTTGACGTTTTCTTTGCGGGTTTGTGCTTCCCTTTGGGGCTACAACGGCAAAAATCATTTATTCTAATGTTGAACATGACGAAACATTTCAAAAATAAAGAGCAAAACTGCAATTAAACTGGGTTAGTGTGTGTGTGTTACCTGTCAGGAAGGTTGTTTTGTAATCTCTGGCTGTAATTGAGTCTCTGTTGGCTGCGTCTCTGGTTCTGAACAGCTGATTTGTAATCGGAGATGACAGGAATAATCTTGTGCTCGAAGAAGGCCGACAAACTCAGCGTCATACTGTAGATCTGCACGTTGCACACCAAAGTAAGGAATAAATACACAAAAAGCATGTCAACGCTGATCTCGACTTGCTCTCTTCCTCGCTCACGCACCTACAGCGCCGAGCTTCATGTGGATTTACTCCGTTGGATAATTGGCTCTCGGGGAAAACCGGCAAATCGGATCAGATTTACGGTTACATAAAGATGTTTAGTCGCGGTTTCCAGGGAAAACCGAGGCGAGAACCGGATGACCCAGCGCAGGTGTACTGGGATTTGAACTATGTTCATACTACGCTTAAATTTACGGGATTCGGCAAATGCTTTTATCTGGAGCGACTTTGGTCTCCTAATTACAGCGACAGTCTTACTGCGAAGGTAGGGCCCTATGACGTCCGCGATGCGGAAAACGTGGACGGAATCGCGGAATTCAACACACGAAATGGAATTCGTTGTAAAAAAAGGCTGAACGTCGTACAATTGGCTGATATCGGTGTGTGGGCAAAGCAGAGCAGTGGTTTGTAGTCAGTTCTGGCCGCTGCAGCCCCCTGTACGTGTTACCTGTTGAGGCGGGACTCAGCTTTCCACACACACAAACGCACAGACACAGAGGGGGAAATGTCAACGGTCAGCTATGGTCAAGAGGCTGAAACGCCGAAGAACTCAAAAAAATGACGGAATTAAGGCGTCAGTGCTAAGTTTAGAGCAGAACAATAACCAAATGATTTTTATGAATCGGGAGAACAACTCTTTTGTAAGTTTTTCCAGCACACGATGGACTGCACCCGCAAGAACACGTGACGACCACTTACAGTCAAACACTCACATCAGAAACGTGTCGTTTTGCACCAAAAAATGAATATTTGTTGTTGTTTACAGGTCAATGTTTTACCAAAGCAGTAAATGTTCTGCTGAACCCCAGCACTTTGTTGAATTGTTTTCTATTGCATTGTTCTTTTTTCCATCCACTCCATAATTAGACACTTTTTAGGGGAATAAATATGATTATAACGTAAAACACGGAATTCAGAAGAATAAAAATGCAAAAAACGGAATTCAAACGGAATTCAAAAAAATTAAACGGATTTCATAGGACCCTACGAAGGGCCCAACGAGGGTAGTCCTAGAGTTGGGACTCGGCCCCGCAAGCGAGTATCCTAACCACTAGACCGCCACCAACCGTACAACTAGGGGTTAAGAGTCTTGCTCAGGGACCCAGTGGTGGTAGTGAATCGAAGCGACTATCGTATCGTATTTATGGGCAGACGTCGAATCCTTTACCGCGGCGTCGAATCACGGTAATATCGCATCGTGATGAAACTTAGCGATTCCTTGACGGAGAAATGCTGTAAAAGTACCCGAGATTTCTTGTTGGGAGTGTAGGCTTTGGAGTTGGAGAAGATCAGCCGGACGTCTTTGGCGAACTCCATGGGGTTTTCGTAATTCCCGGCCAGCAGCGTCTCCGACACCGTGCCCAGGTCCATGGGGGTGTCGATGATGTCCCTGTAGTCCTGGAGAACAATGTGAAATAAAGCGTGGGATCATCAAGGAGAACAAGCACCATTCTTCACAAACAAGGTGAAACGCGGGGCTGGGCGATTCATGAATATAAACCTCGAATCACTACATCGGTGTGCGGTGTGAAAATAAAATCACGGTTTATAAACCGTAATCGCGATACTGATTTGAGGTGGAATCGCCGGCCCTGGTGAGAGAACCGTGAGGGTACCGGGTAGGCGAAGAGGTCGACAGGCTGGCGGAAAGGTTCCGAGTCGGGACTGGCTATCATCCTCCGGAGCAGCTCCCGACACTGACCGTACCAGGCCCGAACGTCCAGAACCACGCCTCGCTTCTGAGCGGCCTGACTCGACCTCTGCAGGGGAAGTGGAAGCGAGAACTGGTTTGAACCGGCGAGCCTCAAATCACACAGACAGGAAGGTGGAAAGCAAGAGAGCGCGAGAGGAAAAGCAAGAAAGAGAGAAAGAGAGAGAAAAAGAGAGAGGAAGCAGGAAGAGACAAAAAACTAAAGATAACACGGGAGACAGAGAGAGAGAAAGCGTGAGACAGAGAACGTGCAGGAGACAGAAAGAGAGACAAAGCGCCGCGCGAGAGAGAGAGAGAGAGAGAGTGTGTGTGAGAAAGAGCGTGAGAGTCAAAAGAGAAAATATTAAAGTGTAAAAATATCTTTTATAACAATATCTCAATACAATAAACAAACATATAAACTAGGAATAACAGCAATGTTTAATATGTGATATGAGAGTGTGTATAAAGTACGGAGTGTGTGTGTGATCTAAACTCACCTGACCAGTAGACGTGCCTGGAGTGTCCGAGTCGACATCAACATCCTCCTAAAGACAAAACAAGTGTTAATATGCGCACACACACACACACACACTCACGCTCTCACACGCTCGCACACGCACGCTCGTGCACTCTCGCACA
>JAVGVS010000536.1:0-195000 GCA_032718565.1 Distichodus sexfasciatus | reverse complement strand
ACATTCGCGCTCGCGACTTTGAAATTTACGCCCGCGCAATTTTTTGCGGCAAACCGTTTTGTGCGTTCTAGTTCTGGCACTGATGTGACGCCATAGGCGGGGGAGCGAGCAGAGAAGCGAAACAAAACGCGAAAAGCGGTACAAAACGCGAAAAGCGGTACAAAACGCGGCTGCGCTAGGAGCTTTCTGGATAGGCGAGGGAGCCAGCTGTGTGCTTTGACGCGGCAGAAAAGCCGCTGTCTGTTTAACAACGACGTTAGGATTTACACTCGATGGTCACGATACAGTCATTTACCAGATGGCACGTGGAACAAGCCGAGATTCATCGAGTATATTCGATATTCCGCCCACCCCTATGTTCCAGTTTCCGCTTTAGAATGGGAAACCCGGCTCCAGTCTCTCTAAACCTGCTTTGGGATTTTTGCTTTAGATCGGAAAATCAGGTTTCTACTTTCGAGTAAAAAGCTGGTGCGTGTGACGGCACAGCGGGTGGGAAACGGGGCGTGGCGTGTGAAAGCGGGCGGACCTGGAGGAGCTGGCGTTCTCCCATTGGGCCTCGCCGTCTGACGACACCTCGCTGTTCTCCATCTGCTCATCCTCCTGCTACACGGAGGAGAAAACGACCACAAAAAAACCATCGTAATACATCCATCACATGAAATCTGTTCGCTTCAGACACATTTGCTCCACAAATCAGACCGTGCGTGTGTGGGGGTCCTACCTCGGCCTCGCTGTCCGACTCTCCGAGGCTGTCGGTGCGCGAGAGTGTGTGTGTGCTGCGTCTCCGCTCCCGTGCCGAGCGAGTGTGATACGCGTGTCTCTTCTGCTGCTGTTTCCTCTGAGGCCGGCGTAGAGAACGCACCGAGACGCCCACCGGCTCCGTCTACACACACACACACAATATTTTACACACTTCAATGAGTATTTTAATCTTAAATAAGGACTCAAAATCCCATTTCAGCCGCTTATGACGTCCACATTCCAATTTTCCCCTTACAATCCGATACCCAAATTAGGAAAAATTTCCAACAACACAAATCAGACCCACGTCAGGTCCTAAAATTTCTTTTCCAATTTTTGGTTTTAGGAACAGAAATCAGTTATAGAACTTTAAACCTAAATCAGGCTTGAAATCCGTTTTCTGGTCTAACGTCGGAATGCCCGGATCTCAAAATCCGAAACCTCACCCGAGTGGAGGAAGCGGGTTTTTTCCTCCTCTCCGCGTTGTAGAGGCAGCGCTCCAGTTCTCCTTTGGCCACTCGAGTCTCTTCCACGACCCTACGCGAGCCACCACACGGACAAATTCAGAAACGGACCTTACACGCGGCGCGCTAACCGAGACGGCGTCCGCGTTCGCTTTTCAAACCTGTAGACGCCGGAGGGAATCTCGGTGACCACCACGCGGCGGCTCCAGGCCAGCAGGTCGCGCTCGGTGGCCATCTGACTGCGGGGGGCGTTGTTGTGCATCTGCCGAACCCCCTCCACCTGGCCGCTCCGCCGCAGACCCACGTTGGGGGGGGAGAGAGGACCTCCTCCTCCCGCTCCGGAATCTGGAGGAACAGCCGACATAAATATATCTGCGGCACAACGAGTAGCGCAATGGTGGACCGGAATCGGGACAACTGTGGTGGTTTCTGACCTGCAGCTTGGTTTCCTGAGTTCGTCCTCTCGTCCTGCTGGTGCTGGAGCTGTCGGATCAGACTGTCCAGCGGGCTTTCCTCCTGACCCTCGTCCACCGTCTGCTGGCCGATCACCTGCTCCACCACCTCCCCGTCGCCTGGACGACGCGGGTGACAAGGGTTAGGTCAAGGCGATGCTGGGAGCGTCATCTCTGGCCGCTTTTCGGCTACAAGACCCCACGTGTGACTCATTTGCCTCTTTGAAAGGCGTTAACGTTAATAGTTAGCGTTACATCGACGTTCCCAGCCCTACTTTCAACATATTTATTTAAAAAGTTAACCAGATTCTGGAGCGGAAAACACGGAAAATCAAAAAAGCTGAAGATCTGTTCAATTATTATTGTTGAATCAACATATCGTCGCAGCTCGACGTATCGTTACGCCCCTACTGGCCATTTTGGGCATGGCGACGTCACGATAACGCTGGTACTGCTGGACGCTGGACTGGACCCCGCAACCTTGCTCCAGAGGCGTGTGTCCAGACCGCTAACGTCCAGCAGGAGAACTCTGGCTAAAACCACACACATACCGTTGGCCATGTATCCGAGCTGGGGCACCAGCTGCTCCTCCTTGCAGTTCTCCCGTCCGGGCACCAAGCGCTGGAAGCGGGGAGGGTGAGGGTTGCCGTCCACGTCCACCAGGAAGGGCGGGGGCATGAGGTGGGGGGCTTGCTGCGTCTGCTCGTCCAGCACGTAGTTGTTGGAGTCGCGGATCAGCGGACGGAAATCCGTGTGGAAGAACATCTGGTCCGGAATCTGGAGGAGGAGGAAGAGGAGGAGCAGGGGAAGACGTGGCGTAAGCACAAGGGTCTTAACGGCAGGTCGGTGACGGGCTCTCTCTCTCAGGGCTGGCCGATACCACCTCAAATCGATATATCACGAATAATCAAACTTTTTTTAAATCGATTACGATCAATCGTCCAGCCCTAGGTTCTAACTGAGGCCACGGCGGACGGAATCGTGGGAGTGACGGTCAAGACACACACACACACACACACACACGCGCCTACCTTCTCATACGTTTGGCTGCAGCCGAAGCCGAAGATTAAGAGATGTCCGTGTGAGTCTGTGCAGGCAAAGTGCTGTCCGTCCGTTGAGAACTTGCAGTCAAACACCGCACCGTGGCCCTGGCCTTCAATCTTGACACACGCGGTAAAAGGTTATTGAGGATTATTTACGGCTCGATCGTTATTTACGGACTCGTCTCGTAAACCCTGCGTTTTCCGACGGCCGCTCACCATGTTGAAGAAGTTGCGTATCTTGACTCCTCTGCTGAGGTCCCACACGTAGAGGTTCCCGTCGTGTCCGGCCGACAGCATGATGCGGCTGTCGAAGGGGTGAGCCTCCAGTACAAACACCTCGTCGTCGTGGCCCTGCCCGAAACAAAACGCCGCCGCCGCGTTACGTTCGTTAACGGTTACGCGTATTGGTAAAGTAAATAACTCGCTCCCGCTGCAAATTTACACTGAAACTCATATGGAGTCTAAAAAAAACTCTTAAAATCCAAAAATTTCACCCCACCGAGAGCACGTGCAGCAGCTGGCCGTTAGTGGAGTTCCAAACTTTAAGGAGAAAATTGGAGACGGCAGTGATGACGGTGCGGTCGCTACGGTCCCACGCTACCATGGTTACCACCAGCTTGGTGGATTTGTCCTCTCCTGATGCTGCCGAGCTCCTGTTTCACACACACACACACACACACACTTTAGGGCCGTAGAGCTGAGAAAGTGGTAAAACTACAACGCAATCCAAGCTGGTAGAACACACACGCGTACCCAGGCAGCTTGGTGCTCATGTCCAGGACGACGCTCCTCCACTCCTGCTGCTGGTAGTGCCACACTCGAGCCGTCCCGTCACGACTCCCGCTCACAAAACGCAGACTTAAATAAATAAACAAAAAGATTCATAAAGGTATCGTTAATAAAAGTCCCGTCAGAAATAACCAGAATTACGTCTGGAGAGTCTGGAAGCGCGAAGAGATAAAAACAGAAAGGAAGAGTCCGGAAGACGTTTCTTTATTCCAGTTATTATTAATATTATAGATTAAACCTTTTTATTTTTACTGACTGCGTATGCGACGGAACAGGGTCACGTTGGGACGTGGAACGGGTCCACATCGGAACGCAAAATGGGGTCACGTGGGGACGGGGGATAAGGTCATGTCTAAACGCAAAATGTGGCGACGTGGGAACGCGAAAGCGCGTCATGTCGGAACTGGGAACGGTGACGACGTGTTTTGTTCAGATTGTGAGGGAAACTCACCTGTCGACGTTGTTGCAGAACTGCACGGCCACCACTTTGTCCTGAAAAACAATCCACACCGTTCACCAAAAAACGCACTCACGCGCCGAGTTTTGGCAAATAAATTTCAGCTTTCTCTCCTCACCGTATGCGAGTCCAGGTCCGAGAGCTTGATGGGAGCGTCTCCGCCCAAATAATACACCCTGATCACGTGGTCCGTTCCTCCGGTGGTCAGAAACATACCGCCTAGGAGCCAAAATTACGGCATTGATATACACATTAATACAGCACAGTGTTTAAAGAGAAAAGCGTGCGTGTGTGTTTACGCACCAGTGCTAAAGGAGCAGCAGGATATTTGAACGCCAGGGCGGGAGCGCTCAGTAAACTTCACCGGACGGTCACTGTCAAAACACGACAACACAAACACAAGCTTCAATATCAACATGCCGTGTTACGAATCACACACACACACACACACTTACGAGAACTTCATGGTAAGGCTGTTCCACTGCCAGAAGCAGACCAAGCCGTCAGCTCCCGTCGACGCCAGATACCGTGAAGAACCCACAGCGGACGGAGAGAACTGGAGAAAGGCAAACAGAGAGTGTCAAATCTGTCTTGGGAGTGACTGCAATGTTGCCTAGTTGCGGATTGGTCTGGTTTTTAGGTACTTAGAGGTACTAGAGGTACTTCGACATTGTTCTTACTGGCACGCTTTCAGATTTCAACATGGCATCACCTTCCAACACATTTCTCCTTCTGACCCGGAAGGGTTTCTCCTTCTAGACGTGACGGCGTTCCGCTTTCCTACGTGTCGCCATTCCAACGCGATCCTGTTCTAGGTTCTGACGTGAGGTGCTTTCAAGTCCTAACGTGACCCTGTTCCGTTCCGACACGAGCCTGTTCCCGGTGCCGGCGTAACGCGATTCCAAGGTGGCGCCGTTCCGCGTTCCTACATGACCACATTCCGCGTTCACCCTGTTCCGACGTGACCTCATTCTGCCATATCCCCTTCCGACGAGACCCCTGCCCACGCTCTGACGTGACCCCTAACGTCTCCCCGTTTCATACAGTCACACACCATTCCGAGTTTTTTTCCCCACAGTGATGACATCGCATTCTAGCCTGATACGGTTTTGTACGAGTTCGATTTCTTTATTCCGACGCAGCTGCAACACACTTCCACACTACAGACCCCAGTAGTAATTCAGCAACTGCGTCCTGACGTACGGCCTAGTTAGTCTACGAGCCCCACCTGTATGGAGGTGATGGAGGCGGTGTGTCCCTGCAGCACGGTGACGGGAGCGCAAGTCCTCAGGCACCACAAGCGGATCACCCGGTCGCAGCTGGCCGAAGCCAACAGCGTGTTCTCGTGGTTCACCGCCATATCCGAGATCTCGGCGGCGTGACCCCTCAGCGTGGACAGCAGTCGCCCGTTGTCCGTCGCCCAGATCTTCACCAGGCAGTCGTCCGAACCCTGCCCGGAAGAAAGGAGGCGAAAAACAGTGTGAGAGCGAATGAAGTCCTTTCACATGTGTAACAGATAGAACGACATACAACAAAAAAACAAATGCACGTATTATTACCGTAAAGATGCGTCTGCCCGTTCGGTCGAACGCCACGCAGTACACGGAGGACAGGTGTCCCAGAATCCTCCGGTGCATCTTCATGTGCTGGTAGGTGCAGGAGGGCAGGGCATGGCTGAAGCGCGCCACACCTGTAGCTTTGCGTCCGCCCAAAATCGACACTGCAGAGAGAAGATACTAGGTACCGTCCCGAAGCACTCCCAAATGGATCAAATGCAGCGTTCACACTCGGTTGTGGTGGTTTACTGTGTGCCGTGCTGCGTTCACAATGACTAAATTGACAGCTTACCGATATTGGGCGGTTTGGCACAGCCGACGGACGGTTCGGGAGGCCGACCCCTGTGGAGAGCAGCTACTGCAGAACCTGTGCATACTGTGTGGAAACATTCTGACGAAGAGATAGAGAAAGAAAGGAATTCATCCAGAAGAATGTTGGTTGCTCGAAATGACATTTATCCATGTGATTGTGTGCCCTCAAAGATCATGCACCATTGTTCTTTTTTACTCATATTATTTTCTTAATCGCCTCAGTTTTAGCCACGTTTCTCTTTAATCTCATTTATTTGTTCAATGTTACTACACCGTCCTGTGGCATGGCCGTACTTAAATTTCACTAAAGGCACTTCCATAACTGTGTATAAGATAAATAGCGATCACGCAAATAAAGCTGATGAACAAATTTTTCGACTGCACATAATGCATTAGTGCGTTCTCAAATGTGCGCGTGAGTGGAAAAACTCACTCTTGCTTGTGCGCAGCAGAGACTGTTGTCCGGTCCCGAGCAGACTGTGAACTCCAGGGACGCTGGGAGGAATGTGTGCGTCCACCAGCGGACACACCTGCTCACACACTCGCAACAGGTAATCAGGAGGAATATGCTGGTTCAGTGCAACCTGTACACGGACACGTCATACATCGTATATTTCATATTCCATGTTGTGTATGTCATTATAGGATATTGAACAGCATCAATACAAACTGACAAATATTAATTTTAGCTGACAAACCACAGACACAGATAAGAGATAATATAATAGTGTTTTTAAGGAGAGAGAAGCTAAATTAGTTAATTAGTTTAAAATGAAATGGCGCTAAATTGATTTTAAATAAAACGGTGAATTAGTGCTGGGCAATAAAACGATCTCGATATTTTATCGAGAAAAATGTGATGACGATAACGATGATAAACGTAAGCTATAAAATTCGATCATACTTGTTTGTCCACTATGCGACAGCGCGTTGAGATAGACAGTATCTTTGGCCAATCGCGCCCAATGATGCAAATTTGCCCTTAACACACGAAAAAGCCGCGCGGTAAACATTAGTGGTCGCGTGCCGAGATATACTTAACGTTCAGAGCGCTTATGCACGCGCATCATGGCTGGCACGCGTTCTTAGCGTTCTCTTGACGCATCCGCTGAGCATGTCGTCATAAATTTATGAGTTGCAGTACTAGCAAAAATTGGGGCGGCTGCATGTTAAAGTTTTGCCACGCGACGTCAGCATCGTTGTTTACTATCAACACGGCTGAACGGTTTCGCCGTTTTTTTTGCACCTTTGTAACATCCGAATGCAAATAATTTTTTATCTTCCTCATTTCACAGCGAAATGTTTTCTCTCACTGCCGCCTTCTACTTCTTCCTCTTCTTCTGTCACAGCAGACTGGACGCTTTTATGGAGTCCTGTAGATTAACAAAAAGTATGCACGCAAGCACACCCGTCAGGCAGTGATAAGTGGCCCTTAGAAAAAATGTCGCGGTGAGTAAAAAAAGGCGATGAAAATGCAGCGCTTTATAGTTACGGCGGACGCTTTGACAACAAATTCCACCTGGGAAAAAAACGAATAAAATACGAACGTGAAAGTACCAGATGACGCTTTTCGTAACTTAGCAACAACAAGCACCGAGAAAGCGCTCTGAAAGCGAGGTGCTGAGAGCTCTCTTTAGCTGTTCTTTGGCAGCGGCAATTTTTTTTGCTCCAGTTCTCAGAGCTCTTCAAGTAGAAATTTGTTGAAAATGATTTGTTTAATATTGTTTGATTATTTTAACTTGTTCATTCAGTCTGTATAAGAATCTAAAAAACAAAACATAAAAAAACCCCACAATATCACAATATATCGTGATAATTATCGAAATCGATCGATATGACAAAAAATATCGTCATAATGTTTTTGTTCATATCGCCCAGCTCTACGTTGAATATATATTTTCTCTCTCTCACACATACACATATAGACCTATATATTAACACATAGGGCTGGGCGATATGGCTGAAAACTGTATCGCGCTATCAGTGTTTCATATCAGTCGATATCGATAATTATTGATATTTTTTATGACCCATTCAAAATAAGAACCAGGAGAAAAATATATTACATTCTCTCAATTTGTTGTTGTGTTTAGTAATTTGTTGGTGTGGTTTGCACTTCAGGGCCACCGTAGGTAGCGTATCACTCCCTACGTTGCTAGGTTACCAGAGAGCAAGTGCCTTTGATAATGCAACCAAACTAGCTTCGCAACCTCTGTTTTCTTCCGACGAAGAATAAAAAATATCGAACGTATCGAACACATTTTTTATTGATATCGATCACATGTCTATCGCGATACATATCGTTATCGTTTTATCGCCCAGCCCTATAATAACACACAAACACACACGGACCAAAAACGTAATTTTAGGACTGAATTTACATAAACTCGGGTTTAACTAGTCAGGTTAAAGTTAAGGAAACCCGAATTAATAAATTAAATTAAAAAGAACCATCAAATATTTAATTTTCTCTCTCACACACAGACACACACACACACATAAACCCTTCGACATAGAGACACGCAGAAAAGCTCAATTTAGGAAACATTTTTTTATCAATTATAACTTAAATAGATTAATCGCTTGGAAAGTAAAGAGGAGCTAAATTAATAAATTCATTTAAAACGATAAAATATTAATATTTTTTCACACACAGACACAGACACAGAGTCTGGTCCTCGTCGGCCAATCACACGCGTCTCTACCTCTCGCCTAAATAGTAACTGCAACGCGATTGGCTCTCATCTTTGACTGACGCCGGCGCCAACCAATCCCACCTCTCTCCCCTCACTGGCTCCCTTAAGTCCCGCCCCCTCCCTGTCCCGCCCGCACAAAGACGGGCATTAAAATCCAAATAATACATTATGAACTATAATAAACACACGTTTTAACACATCTCGACTCGCAAACCACGCGTTTTCCACAGAAACCTTCACGCTGTGTCATTTGGACAATCGGAGTGGCGTTAAAATGAAAGAAATAAAATCGGACAAATGTTGTTACGAGGCAAAGTTACCTCACGGAATTGACAGCCCCGTTATTAAAGTTGTCCGGTTTATTTGTAATTACTCACCCATTCGCCGAAGTTGCGTTTATATTGTTTTCCGTCCCAACTCCATCGCTTCGGGATGATCTTGACGGGGAAAATGAGGGAAATTTTTTTTAAACGTGTGAATAAAATGTAGGGGGAAATTGCGGGGTTTTAATCGTTATCACGTGCGCGCGGTGTTGTGGGCTCGCGCGCGTCAAGCTTTTGACGATATTTCTCCCACAAAAAAACCACACACACACACACGGGAATAAAGGCTAACAGCTCACCTCGAACTCGTCGAGCTCCTCCAACAGAATCTGGATGAACACACACACACACAACACAACACAGATAGCGAGTTAGCTCCCCGGCTAAAGCCACACGGTGATCACGCTGAGGGGCAGACGTGGAAAAACAACAATCGTTACCTTCGCCGATTTTTGGCACGGTCCTGACTGAAGAAACCTGGCGATCAGAAAGTAAAGTTCTGAAAGGGGAGGGATAAAGAAGAGCAGGTTAGCCTTAGCCTAGCCTAGCTTAGCCTCCGAGGCTAGCTAAATGCTAATATATATATTTTTTTAAAAAGTGTCTTGTAGTCAGATTTGGTTAGATCGAGAGAGGAAATGGGGAGAAAATGAGCGTGACGCCCACCGGCTTCGACTTGTGAATACTGTTCCGATGCCATGGCCCGGTTCGGGCTCCGCGCTGAGACTCGCTCTCTCTCTCTCTTTTTTCGTGCTGTATTTGCTAAGCGGCCCGACTCGGAATTGTTGCCACCGTTGAGGCCTTTTTTTTCCTCCTCTAAGCAGCCCTGGAAGCTTTGTTTTAGCGCCACCTTGCGTCTTGCTGCATCGAGCTGCAGTTACAGACCACCGCCGTGAGGGGGCGCTGTGGTGGTGTAAGAATGCACCAAAGGGCGGTGGGAAAGGGTGCGAACGAAATCAGTTCTTTCTTCCCTGCAGGGGCGTAATTTCCAGGGGGGTTAGGGTTAGGGGGGTCATGACCCCCTCCCAATAATCAGATCCAGCCAATATAACCCCCCCAATATAATCACACCATTCCAGTTAATAAAATTATGAATTATCTTGCATAAATAGCTTGTTGATTTTCTTTAATCTCAATTATTGCCAGCAAAATAGTTGCATGTTTAATCATGTGGTAATGTAACCCCCCGCCGCCTCCTTCGCCGAATACTTGGTATTAACCAACCCGCTTTCTCTACCAAACCTTCACTATTTGCTGTATGTTTGTTAGCGCAGTCGCTGGTGCTAACATGGAAAGAGGCGGACAGACGACACCTTTTTAATTGTTGGTCGAGGCCAACTGCTTGCAAAAAATAAAAAAAGTCCTGACCAAAAGGAGGTCAATACAGAGATGGGGACTCGAGTCGCACTTAAGTCGCACAAAGAAAGACTTGTGACTTGACTTTAGACTTGCCCTCAACGACTTGAGACTTGACTCGGACTTGGGTGTTGTGATAACTAGTAAACAGTGTTCATTTCATGGAATTATTTATTTATATCTCGCACTCTCGTTTGTCATAATAACCCCCAAAAACCGTTGTGATGCCCACCAATATGTGAAATCAGTTTGCCATGCAATGTGCCACCCTATGTAATGTATTGTGCGTTGTCATGAATTGTGACATTTGCTGTGTATAGTTTATTGGTGTCAGTACAGTGATGCATTTGATTAATCTTTGAAGTTTTTGATTTTTTTCATAGGTATTGGACACACACACACACAAAATCAGTTGAGTGGGAGCTGCCATGGTCTTGCTCGCTAATGCTTAAACACAATAGGAATTAACTACTGTGTCATTGTGGCATAAATAGTCAAGTACACAGCTGCAACTACGTTAAGTAAATCACTGTAAAAGTATCACAATGTATTTCTAATACAGGAACACCAAAGTAGCCTGACTTTTACAAAAGTGAATGATTGAATACATACATAAATAAGCAGAGTTTAACTATGTCACCATGTGGTATTTTTGCTATCTGGCAAAACAGCAGCAGAGAGCCGACAAGCAAAAATGCCAGTGGTCCTCTGGCGTTTAAAACAAATGTATTTATTTATTTATACAGAGATCTTGACCCCCCCAATGTTCAGCACAAAGTTACGCCCTTGCTTCCCTGCATAGTGAAGTGACTATTTGTCGTTGTGAACAGATCACACTGCACCACAACCAAATGTGACTCGTGCAGGATTAAGACACCTTCCCCGAGCACTGCTCCCCCTGCCAAAAAAATGCTCCGCTGGTCAACAGTTAGGGCATTTGCCCTGTGATCAGGTCGCCGGTTGGAATGTCGGACCGGTAACTGTACCACTGAGGTACTGTCCCCCGTGGGCTGCCAAAAAAGCTGCCCGCTGCTTCTACATGGATGGATCAAATGCAAAGGTCACATTTGGTTGTGCTCTACTGTGTCCCAAACCGGTAGCAGTGTGCTGTGTTCACAATAACAAAAAATCACTTGCTTAGAACACAGCATGCCAATACCGGTTCGGGACTTGAACCGGCAACCGTATGATTTCTGATCAACTGATCCATGGATGGGTCAAATGCAGGGGTCACATTTTGTTGTGGTGCAATGTTGTGCTAGAGATGCATTTCTGCAATTTGCCAAAGTGATTGCTCAAGTTTTACAGTTAGCATGATGTGGATTTACAAATGCTTACTGTCAAGAAAGGTTTTATTGAACAAACTATGACAGTATAATCGCCAAGATGGGATTATTTTGCCCAACTTGACAAACTGAATGAAAATTCCAAAATATCAGTTGTGTAAACAATACTACACAAATGAAATGTTTGTTGAACAGACTGATGCTCTATGAATAATCGTAAAAAAATAAGATGCAACAAACTTTGTTTTGAGGAAATCTCCAACAATGTTTTTATTGAGTGAGACTGAGGGCATGTTAATTTTTTCCACAGATGATTTTCAGGGTTAAAAAAAAAAAAATCCCAAAAACTGCATTTTTCCTTTTGTGTCATTGTTTAAAAAAAAGTTAAGCAAAACTGCACATCCTTATTCTTGCCAAAAAATCCCAAATTACCATCTGACTTGATCACACCGGTGGATTACATTTCCCCCCAAAACTAGGAATGTTAACAGTTTGATTATTTTTTCTCCCTCATCATCTTTATTAGTAGGATTTGTTCATCTTCCTCAGACAATCACTATTTTTTATTTTTTGTATTTTCTTAAAAGAAAAACCAACCCCCCGCCCCCCAAAATTAAGAACAAACAGGGCAGAAACTCCAGGATAAGAACATAGTTACTAACAAATCGAACACACGAGCAGGACCAACGCTGCTAGCTCCTAAACTGAGATACACACCATTCATTAAAAAATAAAAACTATAAAAAAAGAAAACACTAAACTAAAACCAAAAACAAAAAGTCATCGCCTTTTTCGCACCTCTCGTGGTTGGTGACAACTTATAAGATCACGGCTGAAAACCCCGTCGTTTAGCTTTTTTGTTATTTTTGTGCTAAAAACCTGAACCAGTATTTACAAAAATCGTTGATAAAAATATTCCTCTGCTGATAATCGTGGATAGAGGGAACCATCTGGGGCTCGGAAACCTGCTGGAAGAGAAAAAGAGAGAGAGAGAGACAGGGGAAAGAGAAAGAGAGAGAGAGACAGGGGAAAGAGAGAGAGAGCGGGGGTAATGGGGGAAGCAGTGATGTATAGAAGAAAGGGGTGAAAAGGAAGTAGAGAAAAACGGACGGATGGGGAAAGAAAGAAAGGAAAAAGGAAAAGGATGGATGGGCGTGGTGCTACTCGGCTTTAGGCTCCTCCTTCTCTGCATCTGGCTCCACCTCTCCAGTCTTCTCAACCTGCACGGCCAATCACGGTTAAGAACGATTGTTTTTCAACAATACAATTTGGCTACAACTAAATTTAACTTATTTAAACACAAAAGATTTAAACATGAATTCTCACTGTTACAACATGAGAATTTTAATTATGCTTTATGACAGAGACGATCACTTTCTGAGTTCTGGAATCAGCCTAAAATCACTAAAAGGTGGAGCATTAATGAAAAAAATCTACCTCGTTAGTCTTGGTCTCTCCATTTTCCGACTGGTTCTCCTCCTTGGCCTCCTCGGCCTTTGCCTTGGACTTCTTGTCGTCCTTTTTGTCATTCACTTCTTTCTCTTTCTGTATGTGCAACAATAAAGGAGAAACAGAGGAAAAAAAACACATTACTATATCTGGTTCTTAATGAGGAAGACACAGGCTATGCACATTTATTTTACATAAAAATAAAATTGGAAAAGCTCTCACCTTGGGTGTTTTCTTGGGTTTGGGCTCTGGTTTGGGAGGAGTTGGTTTCTGGAGGCAACACACAGAAATGATTTACTGAACTACAAAAGAAAATCAGTACAATACCAGCAAAATACCAGCAGCTCTCCAAAACAGAATCTCTGTCTCATTTCATCCAAATCTGAGTAAGGAAGATCGGTTTCAGGATCATGACAAAACCGGACAGGAATCGTCAGGTCGGAAAAGGGGGTTTTGCCGTCATCCGTCCAGCTCTTTCATGATTCCTCTCAAAGACTTTGATTGTAGTGGTTTTGGCTCACTGTAGATTTTTCCCAAAACACCAATTACACCTAAACCTGCTCCTCATGTAGGACGCTCCAAAAAAAGTTACTCAATGATTTGCAAACCTAACCAAAGCCACAAGTCGTTGACTGTTCAGTCTCCAGAAACTGCATTCCACTGAAGAACAGTCAAGTCTGGCTTAAATTTTCTAGTTTTACCTGTCTTGATCAGTATTTATCTACTTTTGAAAAATTCAACCATAATTTGTGATTTTACTGAATTCACCTGATTCAACTCTTGAATGCTGACTTGGACAGAGTTCCCTCTTCAAACATACACCTATCACTAATCCCATCTTTATAGCTAATTACTAAGCAAATAAAGAATGGTTCCACCAAATATTGCTAACCAAATAGGAACCTTCTAGGGTATTTCCCATTGGTGCGCAGTCATCAATTAAACCAGAAGGTCTGGACAATATACCACTTTATCAAGTGTTTCAGAGTGTGACAAAATGTGTAATTTTTGAGGAAAGATACTTACTGCAGATAACCTGGCAGACCTTCTTTGAGGCTACAAATGAAATTAAAAAAAAAAAAAACGACAAAATACAGTATATTTTAAGTGTCAGGACTACAAAGATGACACAGAGTAGCCAACATAATATAGTAATATAGTAAAATATAGTAAAATAAATAAACAAAATAAGAATTTCACCTCCTCCTTGACCTCTCCATCAGCTCCCTGTGACTAAACAGATATAGAAACACATTAGTCCCATCTGGCAAAGGATTCAGTATAAAACATTAACACACACATATATATATATATATATATACTGTACACAGTACTGTGCAAACGTCTTGGCCCACTCTATAATTTATTATTATTTTGCTATGATGATGATACAATAGGTACAGTGGTTAAACAGTAAATAAAAGTAAACAGCTTTAAAGCTATACTCATGTGATTTGATACAAGATTATTCTATTACACTGTTCAGGTGCTGTTTAAAGTTGTAACGTTCGCTTCGTGTATAGGTATATATTTTTCTATAGACTTTTATTGCTTTGGTTTTATCCCACGTATATACAGTTACATCATAAAAAATATAAACTCTTATACAAAACTTTTTGACTTAACATTAAAGCTATACTTAAAATGTGATTTTCTTTAATTCTATAAAAGATTATCGGAACGCTGATTATGCTTGTGTGAAACAATTTAACTTTGCTATACTTAAAATGTGTTGACATTTATTATTCTATTACAATGATTATCTTTTTTTCATGTTTTGCACATTGCGTAATACACCTACAGTATTACATGAGCACTTTTAATGATCTTATTTTAATTATTATGATTTTTCTCCCTCAGACTTAGGTGTATACTTTATACTTTGCACAATTCCTACGAATATAACCCTTGTTTTTTTAATTTTATGTAGGTGTTTGTTATGTTAACGTTTAGGTTATCCTTCTATCTTATTAATTGAAATTATTTTTTTTGCTATAATTAGCAGTGTTGATCTGTGAGGTAATTCCAAGTTAAGTTAAATGGCAGTACGTTAAAGCGGGCAGTAGCGTCGTTGAGCAGAAGTCACGTTACTTTTGCACAGTAGGGACGTGTTAGTGTAAAAGCTGTGTATAATTATGACATAAAGTCGTGGAAATATGTAATTTGGTAACCGGTAGTGCAGGTATGAGGCAGAGGAGACATTTTCCCCCTTTCTTTTTCCTTTTTTTCTGAGGTGGAAAGGCGCGATGTGAGGCGCGCCACCTGGCGGTAAGAAGGCGCCACGACAAGGGTCGTCGGAGGCGAACAAAGAAAACGTATGAAAATTATCGAAAAACGCGACCTTGTTCGGGGCAAATCGAGTCGAGGGCTTGAATTAGAGTCATCGTTCGATTTTTTCGTGGCTTTTCAGTGGCGTTTTGGGCACGACTGAGGGTTAAAAATCGCCTTATTTTTGGCGCGACCGCCGTTGGACGGGAGTGAGGGAAGTACAAGCAGCAGCATGGCTGCTCCTGCTGCGGCTACTGAACACGGGCATGGAGGGCTTCCACTTCTCCTTCTTCCCCTCCTCCTCCTCCTCTTATTTCGCCCTACAGTGAAAAGCTTGGTGATGCACATCGCAGCTAAGATGACAAAAAAGAAAGCCCGTTCTCCCTTCTATTTGCGATTTTAAAATTTAAGCCGCAATATATATATATTTTTGAAAACGAGCAACGCTTCGCCCCGCGCACAGATTCTCCCCCAAGTCGCGCGCATTTTTTTTTTTATTATTTTTTATTAAAAATAAAAAAATTTATAACACACCTAATTTGTATCGAGGGCTTGCTAATTTATTTATTTTTTCCAAGCGACTAATTTGTAAGGGCAAAAAAGTATATCCGCATGCTGCACTCGGCTTTTCTACATACCTTTCTCTTGGGCATGGTGACTTTTTTTAAGGGGTGCAAATGTTCCTCCTCTTTATGCACAACTAAAAATAAAAACGGCTTTTCTTTCCCCCCCCCGATTCGGAGTTCACAGATCTTGAAGAGACTGGAGACTGTCGACCGCTATGCCACTAATTCTGTAGTAAACAGTGAAGCTGGGCTACATTAGGAGCCAGTGGTTGAATTGGGCAGTGGAGGGGGGCGTGGATACATGTTTGATTGACGTGGCGCTCGGCCAATCAGCGGTCCGGATAGAGGTCCACAAAAGAGCCATTCCGAAAGTCCGACTGCGTTTTACGCGCGAAATCCTGACGAGGGAGAAGTGCCATTAAATACCAATAAATAATGTCTAGAAACGTCATTTCTTCGGTTTAATTTTGTAATTCAGTCAGAAATTATATGAGACAAAATTTCTGACAGGAATGTGGGTGAAATAAGCATTCGAAATCAAATAGTTTGTCAAAACAAAACATCAAATAATCTTGGCGTTCTAGTTAGTACGGTAGTATTTTGATTAGTACGCAGCCAGGTGTAGTGTTAATAATATTAATATTCGTCATAATGGCAAAGGATGTAGACTTGTACAAGAGAAGTTGATTTATTTCTTTGACTTATATAAGTGTATAAACTAAGGCATCTCCAAATTTGTGAATTATTCCTTCGAACAGCATTCTCCATTCATATTTTATTGAAGTACTATTTATTGCATTAGTATGCGCCCAGATTCTACAAGCAAAGTCGACGTTTCTTTGGCCTATATAAGTGTATAAACCAAATTACCCCCTGCTAGTTCTTTATATTTTCCTTAGGTTTTCCCCCAGATAAAAATGTTATATTCTGGTCGGGTGGCAGATGGAAACATTGAGAATTTTTTGCTCCAACATGTTTAATAAACCAAGTCAATTTGTGATAGTCTGTCACACAGTACATCATTTAAGTGATTATTTGTCATTGTGAACTCACCAAAGCACAGCGCACAGTGAACCACAACCAAATGTGACCTCTGCATTTGACCCATCCGTGAAGGAGCTGTGGGCAGATAACAAGGGCAGCGCCAGGGGGCAGTGCTTGGGGACGGTACCCTGCTCATGAGTACTTCAGTGATACCTTTACCGGTCCTTGGATTCGAACCGGCGACCTTCCGACCTTCTGATTACGTTATCAACTGCTTAAACTTTAGGATTTTCACCACAGCCACCATATAGCCATTTCTTCACTTCGTTCAGCTTTGAAGAAGTCAGTTTTTGTGAGAAAAAGTAAGAAACAGCGACTCAGAGGTGTGTGTGTGGTCCCTCAGACTTTACAAGAAAAGTTTATATATTGTTTTTGGCCTAGATAATTGTATAAAAGAAGTCACCTACTTTTTACATTTTCCATAACTTGTATTAATTTGAGCAGCATTTTCAAAAACATATGTGTGTACGAGATAGAGCGACTGAGGTGTGTGTATGGCATGCATTTTTCTCAGTTCTGCTCTAAGACTTACAGTGTCTGTTAGTGTTTGTGTGTGTGTGTAACTACACTTCCTCTTAGTTTTTTATACACACCGGTTTGAGAAGTGTTAATTTCATTTGTCACTTTCATAGCCGTGAGAGAGCCAGAGACGCGAGTTTGTAGAACTTAAGCTGGAGTTAAAATTTCTTTAAATGTAAGAACATTTATGAATTAGATACATAGAAAGTTCTGGCGAACAGACAAATAAACAAATGAAAACGGAACAGACAAGTTTGATTTTCATTTTGCAAATCTGACCGTCTGAATCTGCAGAATAAAGAAAACAGGTAGGTTTTGCCTCTCTTTTTCTTTCTATCGCTTCACACACATTTCCAAACCTGTCTTAATGTGTTTATGTCAGTATATAGAGCCAGACGGCTGATTGATATTTCAGTCCTGGTTCCGTGTGATAACATGTGATTACATAACGGCTATTGACCGTCTGGTTTTGTTCCTCACAGTACAGTGGAACTGGATTTAAGCTTCTCACTAGCCCTGATCAATTGTTTGATTTTAAAAAAATATTGAGAATGGAGAAAATTCACTTTTAGAGAGAGTTTAACCAGACTGAAATCTTAATGCTTCACCAAGTTTGCAGAAGTGACCCAAAGCAAACCTCGGTTGATGTGACAATGATATTGGTACGAAGCTTTATCATGCTGTAACACCATAATATTTCAAAAGATTAATTTGAAACCAGCAAAAATGATGTAACAAAGTGTCAGACTAAGCTTTTCAAATATTTGCTTGTATATAAATTTGGTATTCTTCAAACCAGTGCTTTCAGATTCAGTGCATTAGAACTTGGTCAGAAAGCACTTTACCATACTTAAAAAACAAGATTGGTGTGAATGAACTTTCTTTTGACCATATTACAGCCATAAGTTTGTCGGTTGGAACATGTCCACATTTAGCACATTTAGTATTTATGCAAATATAGTTTCATTGTACAAGCTGCAATTGCAGAAGTATGTTGCTCAAACACACAATGCACAAGGTTTTGCAGACAGTTTGGGCCAACAAGAAATTAGAGATCCCTAGATATAATAGATTTTTGACAGAAACTTTAACTGTACTGACCACTCTTGGTGTTTATTTGTATGTGAATGTCAAATATTTCAGTTAACAACCATAAACATAACTGTAACAGAAAAGAAGGCACTCATGTGACATAAACATTACTATACACTATACACATTACTATTACTGCATCATTATTTTGGTTATTACAAAAATGTCATTTCTTGGTAGTCACTGACGTCTATTTGGCAAGTCAAGTGTGTTCCAAATATAAATACATTCTTGAGAAACAAAGTTTCCATGCATGATCCCATTTGGTTCCTCAAAGTGGTTTCTGATTTACTGTACATCTTTGAGTGTGATAATATGTGTGATTGTGTCTGTGTGTGTGTAGGCCGTCATCATGCTTTGTGAACCCTTTCTCCACCTTCTGAACCACAATGAGGAGAATAGCGAGCAGACGCCCGGCAACGACCTTAACGCACAGTCACATTCAGTTTCACACAAAAATTCTTTAGCCGAACCCACCGTGACTAAACTGACCTCCAAATCACCCCTGACACCGCGGGCAGTGCGAGGTAAGAATTTTGGGAGCGGTAGACCTGTGACCATATGGAACCTTCTGCAAAGGTTTTTATCTACTTTGTGGTATTTTTGTCTAAATCCAGTCACTCGACCTGAAGGCCTGTCAGAGAAGCCTGGGCTTTGCTTGACCTCAGCGCCCAGCACAGCCCTCACCATCCCCAGCAGCATAACAGATGATGAGGACCGCTGGGGCCCAGAGGAACTCTACCACTCCTGGTGCTGCCCCAGCTTCTGCAAGGCCTACCCTGACCTGCAACTGGGAGGCGACACTCTGAGACCCCACCACCTGCCCCTAGATTCTCACAAACCGCACTTCACCCACGAATCCCTCGGTCCCTTACTCCAGTCGCAGGACCTGGAGTCCCTGGAGGAAGAGGAAGAGTTTCAGCAGCGAAGAGGAAATGGAGCAGGAGGAGGTGAGCCAGACGAGGGTTACCTGGTGATGGAGGGCACGAATTGCAGCATGGAGTGGCAGCGACGTTTGACCAACTCCATGCTGAACGGCTACCTGGAGACCCAGCTTCTGGAGGTTTACTGCCAGCACATGCAGGACAGCCTGGCGCGATGCCCGTCATCCTCGCTGAGCGCCGTCGCCGTAGTGCCTGCACTGCCCGATCCAAGCGGGAATGAGGGACGACGGGTGAACGATGACCACGTGACAAATGGACTGGATTCGGGTTCTAATGACGCCAGCCTGCGCTACCTGAGCACCTGTTCAGCCCCACTCACTTCGCACTTTAGCTCGCCTCTGCTGAGGATATCAGATGACAAATATTAACAATCTTGACTGCTTGAATCAAACTGGATTTCTTTTAGGTCCTTGAAGATATTTCATCTCTCTCTATAGAAGTCCATTTTGGACATTTTGTCTCAGAAATCTGGCTTTTTAAGTCAAAATTCTGACTTTTAATTGCAGAATTCTAACATATTAAGTTGAATATCTAACTTATCAAATTGATTATCAAAAACTAAAACCTGGCTTCAACATGTACAAAATCCTTCTTCCCTTGTTCTCACATCTCTCCCATTTTTCAGAAACTTCACTTCCAATTTCTTAACAGATTCAGTTCAAATTACTTCTCATTACTTTCAAATCTGCTCTACACTAGATTTGTGAACTACTTCACCTCTACACTGCTGCTTATTTTTTTTGCGTTCCTCTTGTGCTGGTTTATTCATCAGCCCTGCATTTCACCTTTCTTCAGATCATTTAGTGTTCTCGCCCCCAAATTCTGGAGTTCTCTACTCTTTAAATCTGTGTAATGCTTCTTCTCTATCGTATCAAATCACAACACATCTGTTCTGTCAGTACAATGCTTCTTCATCCAGCTCCTGATCTCTCTCGGTATAGCTTGTCTCCTCTGCTCTAAATTTATCATATACAATTCTTCTGCATTGTTTCATGTTTGTAAATGTCTTTGTTCTTTACTCTTGTGAAGCGACCTCAGAAAGGCGCTAAAGAAATAAATATTATTATTGTTATTGAAGGCTTTTCTAACAGGTTTACATTGACTTTACATGTGAATTATTTCATTAAAAAGACATTTAAACGTTTTCTGCAAATTGTGAACAGTTCATATTTCTATAGTAAGTCTGTCGAACTGCTGGTCAGGAGGTGTGGTGCTAATTTGTGATGTGCTGGATGCTGCCGCCTGCTGGTCGACTCGCAGCATTGCACCCCGCCCTCTGCTGGCCGCTTTGGGAACTGCGCACAATGTCACCACACGGGGTTGAGACACACAGCCAATGTCATCGCCTTCGTTTCTCACACTACAAAACGTGAGGTGAGATTAAGAAAAACTGGGATTAAAAAAGGAAAAAAAAAACAAAAATAAACTTGATTCAATATTATAAAAATACATTTTATATATTTTTATTCAGTAGTGTCCTGTAATAGGGGTGTCTTTTGGTTCCTGACTGATAAAACCATGTATAAACCACATTCAGAAGCAAGTCATAAAAATTGATCTGGAAAAATAGATTTTCTTTCTGTGTAGTAAAAAACGCAGGAGTCATGACGTGTTACTGACGTAAAGGTGTGGCAGACGGAGGAAGAAATGCACGTGAACACCCACGGTCCTTCCTTTGACTCCGATGATGACTAATAATAATAAACAATAAATAATAAATAATAAATAATAATAATAATAATAATAATAATAATAATAATAATAATAATAATAATAATAATATAATAATAATAATACCATATTACCTACTATTTACATACTATAGGTAATATAGGTATTAATAATAATATTAATAATCCTCTCTATTCTCTGTAATATATAAATTATAGTATATTTACACTATATTACACCCCCAAATTTGTATTAATAAATGTGTCAGTAATATTCTTTCTGAATGCACATGCAGCTATTGACAGAATGTATTTTTCTAGAAATTCGATGTGTGCACAGTGTGTGTGTGTGTGTGTGTGTGTTGTGCAATGTGATGCTATGTGTGTTGCCTGCAGGCTCTGTGGCAAATAGTCAAACTGCTAACTTTTGCACACAGGATTAGCTGTGAAGTGTGTGTGTGTGTGTGTTCATGACCAGTGCCAGAGGCTACTTCACACCCATGTAACCACACAGTGGGCATCTAAACAGGCACTTTAGCCTGCAGTATGAAGTCAGACTTCACACCATATGGACCTTCTCCCTCCCTCTCTCCATCTCCCTCTCTCTCTGTCTTTCTCTTCCTCCATCTCTCTCTCTCCCTCCCTCTCTCTCCGTCTCTCTCTTTCTCTTCCTCCATCTCTCTGCCCCTCCATACTCTTTCTCTCAACTTTTCTCTCTCCCTGTCTGTCTCATCCTCCCTCTCTCCTTCTTCTCTCCTCTCCCTCCCCTCTCTTTTTGCTCACCCTCGCTCTCGCTCTCCCTTCGCTGTCTAAACTTGTAGACTGAAATCTCTCCCTCTCCCCTCCTATCACCTCTTCATCTTTTTCTTTCCTCCCCCTTATATTCCCCTCCATCCGTATTTTCGTCCCGTGGGCAGACACCTGAACTTCTCCTTTTTCCACACACAGTGACCTGCTTTTCCAGTCATGACCGCTATACCCCTCACTCCTCCTCTGAGCATACCATTGGCCCGCAGTTACCGTTCTGGCCGTCACCCTGGCTGAAAAATAAATAATATTTGATATTAAAATATGAATACATCAGCCTTTTATTTGAAGTAAAATATGTTATTTAAATGTATTCTATATATTTTATATCATCTGTGAAGCGGAGGGAGGAGGCCCAGGAACAGTGAAGCCAGTTCTACAGGACTTCAGCCTGAGAGCGAGAGAGACAGAGGAGGAGGAGTAAAAAAGGGAGGGATGAAGGGAGGAGAGAAGGAGCCGCGAGCACTGTGACAGCCGTTAGTGGTTTGATCAGTCAGCAGCAGCAACAGCAGCTCGCAGTGTTTCCAGCATTAAGCCAGTCAAGCTGCGTGATACCGCAGTGTTATCCTCCGAGGAGGAGGAGAGTGGGAAAGTGTGTTGGAGGATGGGGCAGAAGGAAGGAAATTTCTTTCCTTTCTCAATGTCTAGAGTGGGGAGAGCAGAGTGTTGCATGTGTACAGAAAGCTGCTTGCTGGGGGAAGAGAGGCTGGGAGGGCTCAGAGAGGGAGGAGAGGGATACTGACTGAAAGAGACACTAAAAAGAGAAAAGAAAAAAGAAAAGAAGAGAGGAAAGAGTGCTGAGTAAAAAGAGAGAAAATAGAGAGGGGCAGGGATAGAAGAACTAAAGAGAGAGAGACCAAAGAGGAAGACAGACGAACCAGGCATAAAAGAAAAGAGGAGATGAAAGGAGAGAAAAAGAGACTTGAGCGAGGAGACCAGACTAGAAAGAGAGTGAGAGAGAGTGAGCAAAGGAGATGGACTGAGAGATAGAAGACTGAACAGGGGGCTGATATGGACTGAAAAGGCGAGAGAAGAAAGAAATGCAAAGAAAAGATAAGAAAAGGAAGCGAAAAGACTGAGCAGAGACAGACTGAGAAGCGAAGAGAAGAAGAAATAGAAATAGAGAAGAGACTGAAAAGAGAGAGAGAGACTGAAGAAGAGACTGAAAAGAGGAAGACTGACAGACTGAAAAAGAGTGAAGAGGAGGAAAGAAGAGAATTATAAAGAAAGGCGTAAGAGAGTGTGTGTGTGTGAGGTAGAGGTGTCTGAGAGAGGTGTGTAGAGAGAATGTGTGAGGTGTGTGTGAGGTGAGAGTGTGTGTGTCTGGGGGGTGTGTAGAGAGAGGGAGAGAGAGAGGAGTGTGTGAGTGTGTGTCTGAGAGAGAATGTAAGAGAGAGAGTGAGAGAGAGGGAGTGTGTGTGTGTGTGTGTGTGTGTGTGTCTGAGAGAGGGAGTGTGTAAGAGAGTGAGAGTGTGTGTCTGAGAGAGAGAGTGTGTAAGTGTGTGTGTGTGAGAGTGAGAGTGTGTGTGAGAGTGAGTGTGTGTGAGAGATGGATGGATGGAGGGGCAGGTAGATGCTCTCGCGTGTTCTCTCCGTGCCAGTCCGTCGCATGCATGTGTCCAGATGTGACCAGACCCGCTTAGCGGGACCCGAACCGGACCCGACCGAACCAACCAACCAACCGAGCCGGACCGGACTGGACCGGACCGAACCGCGACCGACCATGGCGGCCTGGTGATGGGGCCGATCAGCAAATGGAGCCAAGCAGGTGCTGGGTGGATGAAAGGTGAGGACGTCTTCTTCTTTTTTAGGGGGTGGGGTGTGTGTGAGAGTTTTGGAGAGGTGGGGGTTGATTTTGGAAGAGGGGGTGGGGTACGTATTGGGGTATTGATCACGCAACGCGCTTTACGTCGGTACAAGCAAGAGCACGCCATAGATTGTGTGTGTGTGTGATGCGATCAGCGCGGTGCCACGCGCGTCGTTCACTCGGGAGGTGTGTGTGTGTTGCAATCGGTGACTTAATGCCCTACCTCCTGATATTCCCCAAATGTACTGTCTCTACGCTAAATCTCAGAATTCAAAGAAACCTTTTTTAAAAATACATTTTAATGGATTTAATTCACGAAATCTGTTATGTACCAGTATGCGCCCATATTCCGTTGATTGTGTCACATAAATTGTCCTTGAGTGTCTTGAAAGACGCATTTCAAATAAGCTGAAAAATAAAACGCATTATGACCGTTATTATTACAGTAATACGTTGATTTTAATGTGTCACGCGCAGCCAGCATGCCAGTCACGTGTGCGTGCGCGCGCGCCCGTCGCCGTTTATTGTGTCCGTCACGTCTGTTAAAAAAATGTTCAAAAATAAAAAATGGCAGCACCGTTTTGCCTCGTTTTGTGAGGCAGGACTGCTGCGGAACGACGCGTCTGTGAAAACGATGAGGGAAAACGTGCGTGGAAAAACATGGTAGACTCGGTTTTTATAGTCGGTTCTCTTCTGGTTTCTGCATACAACGTTACTCCATTGCAAAGCCTTACTGTAGCTTAACCACAATCAAAGTGTAACTTAAGGTACTTAGTTATGGTACACTTTTAAAAGCATGATCATGGCTACAAAACCCCTAACCAATCAGTGAGCGTTTTGGTTCCTTTTCGATAGCCTGGTACCTCAACCGTACCAACGAGGAACCAGAAAGCCTACAGGTACCTAACTGCAGTACCATTTGGTACTGTACTTGAGGCAGGTGGTAACGTAAAGTTGGCCCAGTTATCAGAAGGCCCCCAGACTGGTAAAGGTACCACTGAGGCACCACTGTTTCTCACTATTTATTTGCATTTAAGTGCCTGAACCTGAGAGAAAAATCAAAAACAAGTACTTACCCGGCCCTTGCTGTAGCGAAATGCAGCGTGAGATATAAACTGTTTTTCCAATACAATGTGTATCGAAATCTTCCTGGGGTGCAGAACAGTACTCTTTTTAAAGATATGAAACGTTTTCCCACTGCAAAGCATACAGTAGCTTGGTACCCCTACTGGAGCAGTTGGTGGTGTAGAGAGTAGGGAGTGTTGGCATGGGCGTGAAAGGTTGCAGGTTCCAGATCAGGGGCAGTAAAGTTCCACTGAGGCCCCACTCATGGGCAAAGTACCGTACTCAAGCACTGCTCCAGGCTTGTTAGCTGCCCTGCTCCCTTCCTTGAATGGGTTAAATACAGGGTCACATTTGGTTTGTGGTGCACTGTGTGTGCTGTGCTGTGGTGTGTTCACAGTGACGAAATAATCACTTTCACTTAAAGGGTAACAAAAAAGCTGATTACATAGCCAAGTACCATAATCTTATTTAATTCTTCACTTCTGTTTCCCCGATGACTGTAGGTGAGATTCCTGGTTTCTTGGCCATGTAGTAGCAACCAAAATGGCTACGGTACCTAGCTACAGTATCATCTCGTTTTTAATAGGACACACCTTATTATCAAAGTGATACGTAGTTCTATTTTAAGTATTTAACTAAATTTTAAAAATAATAAGAATATTACATTAAATTGATTTCTGAATGTCGGGTTGCGATTAATTACTTTTAGGCAAATATCTTGTGTTTTGACAGCATGATTATAGATACAGAACTTTCCACGACAGCAGCTTGGTACCTCAACAACAGGCTGGATGTGTCACAAGCACACACTGGCTAGCTAATTTCAATCTTTATTTTGCTTATTTCTCTTCCAAAATGTGTGAATGTGTAAAAGCTTTATTAATGCTTATATTAATATGTTTGCAGTACTCAAGAGGATAATGTACACATTAATAAAAGCTTTTTACACATTCACATTTTGGAAGAGAAATAAGCTAAAAATAAGATCGAGTGCTTCAACCAGTGTGTGTGTATGTGTGTGTTTGTGAGTTTGAATTGCACCTTTTAAATTGTCGTGTTTAATCAGATGTACAAATACAAAAGCTGATGTGAGTTGACTAAAAAACTGAAAAGTGTGGATATCATCCCACTCCAAATAGTAGTTCAAAATCTATTTTTTTGATGGAAGTTGGGTATTTTTCATTGATAGAGTGTTTTTTCAACCAGCTGTATAATGTGTTTTAAACATGTTCGTGTTCCTCTTTTTATGCTAATTCTAATCTGCTGCTTTTTGTGAATTTCTAAATGTCTTTCACTTTTGAGGAAACAGACTTGGAGTTAAATATAACACCTGACGGTGGTTTATTAAGATCACACTCATTTAAAACAACATTCTTAATAATTGGTACAACAAATTGTAGCTTAAGAGGTGTTCCGCGATACATGTTGACCATCGATTTAAATCATCAGTGAACACACACACCAAAAACTAAAACTTCGCTCAGACATCGTAGCAAGGCTGTAGGTTTGCTTTTAAACTTGGCGAGGACATAAAGGCACCCCCTTTACACCACGATACATAACATGATAGGCACGATATGCATTTTTTTCCGTCTGTTTTTTCTCCATAAACTAACGTGGAGCTCAAATTTCAACACTTAACTCATGACCGCCCGTTCTTACGTTCAGGGAGATTCGAGGGCCGTGGGCCTCTTGGCATATCTGTAACCATCACTCGTAACCACACTCATCTTTTTCATCCTTTTTTCCTGTCGTTTATTTTTCCCAGGAACCCGTCGTTTCTCTCATTATCTATGATTTGGGACTCAAAAGCTTTCCTTCATCTGTTTTCGCACGACAGTCAGCACGCTTCTTATGTCACCTCAGACCACCTCACTGAACACACATCTCAATCTGTGTCCACCCACTAGGTAAAACACTCTTTACTTTTATCATCCCTCGTTCTCCATTTACTTCAACGCATTTTGACAAAGTCTTTTTACTCGGCCCGTTTCCATGTCACAGCTACAAAACCTGAGCAATCACACTGGCATTTTCATGCAGAAATGTGATTTGATTTGATACAAATGAAAGTGACTGCTTATCGAACCAGTATTGTCTCATAACATTGACTGGTTCATCGAATCAAATTGCAATTTTATCGCAGCAGACTTTGTTAACTTGATTTAATATTGTACCGTGATGAGTTACAACCCCTACAGCTTAGACTTCTAGATGTAACGTCCATACTGTAAGTATCCATTTGACTTTGTGTCCTTTTATCTTGTACTGGGTTATAAGGCAAGCTCGTCTGTGTGTGGTTGTGTGTGATAATGTACTTCAGGGCTTTCCTCTTAGTGACTCATCTGTCTCTGTGGGAGGCTGATGTCAGATTTTTTTCTTTCTGCTGCTGATCTAAAATCAGCTTTAAACCTGGCGAAGTGTGTTTTGGGATTTTGGCTTTCACGCCGTGAGTTAACACAACTGAAAAGGCCAAATCATTAGTGGAGAATTGAATCAGGTGTTTGAAAATTGAGACAAATTGCACAGGGCTTTGATGCGTTATGGGACAGATATCGATCCACATTGTGGATCGGTGCATCATCTAGTTATAGCAACATGTTGCAAATATAATAATGCAATATAACCTTTTATGTTAATGCATATAATGCCAGACAGTTTTTCGATTGCTTGGGGAAGGATTTTTCAACATTTGCCAAACTTACAGTCTCGACAGGCAGAAGAAAACAGAAAAATATTCATCTGTCCTTTGAGGACTTTAAGTCGGGAGGAACAAATTTGGCTCAGAGCGAGAGGCAGCTATAACTAGGTCATATGTCCTAGTGGTGCAGTGTGTGTGTGTGTGTGTGTGTTAAGGGAAATGGAAGACTTTATCCCTCGCTATGAAGCGGTTGCCAGGGCGCCATGATAGCTGGTGCAAGCTCACAGAATAAAGCACTCATGGTGGCAAATTTCTTAAAGTGGGACACACACCACACACACACACCGTTGTCCAACGTATGCCGCCACTCTCTGATCTGTGTGTATATATGTAGAACACCTTTCGGATGTGTGTGTGTGTGTGTGTTTGTTCAGGCAATGCAGTAGTTCCTCTGTAAAATAAATGTGTTAAGAAAGGAAGCGTTGGAAATATTAAGCTCCACAAAACCTGGCCGGGACAAAGATTCCTGGAGCAGGTAGATGAGGGAGGAGGACAGTAAGCAGATGGAATTTTGCATCGCTTCACAGAACACAGTGCAGCTAATATTTTACGACAGGGTAAAAAGAATGGATTGTTTTACTTATGGGTGTAGAGAGTGAAACAGATTTTGGGACCTAAACTAGAAATATTAAATACACTAGGCCTTATCTTTTTCGAGTACAAAGCAGCAAATGGTGTTCAGTTTTTTCTTTTTGCACCAATTATTATTTTATTTTATTTTTATTCAATTTATTATTATTTTCTTCGACCAAAAGCGGACTGGGCAGCAGACCGTAAGTCTGAAATTTCAGGGTAAATAGGAATGATGTGAGCACTCACCTAGGCCGAAAAATTGCAAGAAAAAATGTGTTTTGACCTCTGGAGTCCTATGTCGCAAGATAAATGTCAGCAGTGTGTGGGTGTGTGTCCTATGACATACATACAAACATGCTGAATATCAATCTTTCTTCTGTGCTTTTTATGACTTTGCTTAGACCCTTGGCCGGCTTGTGACTATATTTTATTAATATTGTGTTAGGGTTTTTTTTCTTAAATTTGTGATTGGATGGTTTTTTGGCACATGTAGGATATGTTGGGAGTGGGTTACGGAGTTGGCTGTATTCGGAGGTCGCTGGTACAAGTCACGGACAGGTAAAGATGCCACTGAGGTGCCACTGCTGTCAGATTAGTGCTCAAGACCCCGTTCTGGACCCAAACTCAAGTATCCGCCATCAGTGTCCGTATCAGAACTGGAAAATTTCAATTGGTGCTTCCCTAGTTATTATATATATATTAAAGCTGACATATACACACCCTTTTCTCATCCACACACAATAGATGGGTGTTTAGCTTTTAACGAGAGCTGATGTGTGTGTGTGCAGAGAACAGGCAAACTGCCTGCTGCAGTGCAGTGAGGGCGTTTGAGGCGGGGAGCAGATTTGGAGAGCAGCTGCTGCACATCACGCACCAGAAGGAGCTGGAGGAGCTCAAGGTGCGCATCCAGACGCCAGGAGAATCATTCTGGAGGCTGTCATTGCTCCTGCGCTGGGTAGAGGCCGGGTTTGGCGATTGTGTAGAAATGTGTGTGTGTGTGTCTTCTAATTTGGAAGCTGCAGCAGCTACTAGAGATTATAGCAGCATGAATGGAAAGAGGATTTAGAAGGTGCTGATTATCAAAAGACATTACGAGGGTTGCTACGACAACCGCATCAGTGTTACGTGTGGTCAAAAATATTACACATGCACACACACGTAGAAGCGTTCAACATTAACTTTGATTCCCTGCCTTACTGCAGAACTATGGACTGGAGACGGAGAACCTTCGCTCTCTTTCACACAAGCTCAATGCCTCGGCCAAAAACCTGCAGAACTTCATCACGGTATTGTGCCGGTCCCTCGGCGAGATGGCGTCGCGCCGACTCCCCAACGACTTCCTCACCTCCGTCGTTGACCTGATCGGAGCCGCCAAGAACCTGCTGGCCTGGCTGGACGAATTACCATTTAATGGAACTGAATCATGATTCACCTGAATTCATGTAGTAGAGAAAGAAAAGAGCCTGAACAACTAGACTGAGTCATGAATCAAATTTCGTGCAGTAGAGAGAAAAGAACTGTAACAACTGAATCGAAGCATGAATCAATATTCATGCAGGAACGTTAAAGGAAACTGAACAGGACCAAATCCTGAATCAGAATTCAAGCAGTGCTGAGAGAAGACAGATCATGAATCAAGAGGTAGAAGCAGGGGCTGTGAAATAATAAATCATGAATCAGAATTCAAGCAGTGTTGATAAAGAACTGAATCCGAATCAGAAATTCAAAAACAGTGCTGAGAGATAAAACTAGATATGAATCAGGAGTCACTTGATGCTGAAGAACTGAATCATGAATCAGAATTCAAGCAGTGCTGAGAGAAGAACTGAATCAAGTTTCCTTTATGAGATGAAAAGAGAAAAGTGTGTGTAGATGTATTGCTATTTTCTGCCATTTTTGTTAATATTATTTGGAACTCTAGTTGTGTGTTGGTGTGCAAACATTTGTGTGTGTGTGTGTTTTGTTTACAGGTCACCGTTTGTCAGTGTCACTGAATATTCAGTGCTGAAGAACAACATTGTCCAGCTGTGTCTAGAGTTAACTACCATCGTTCAACAGGTGTGTGTAAGTGTGGACCATGTTTTTATGCTGGCAGGGACACATAATGCTCCTGTAATCACTTTTATTTGGATTTTTATGGCTTTGTGGGGAACATTTGGAGGTTCCCATGAGGAAATATGACTATAAATGTTTTATTTGACAAACTAAAAGAGGTAAAAAATCAAGATTAGGATTAGCTGTAGAATTATATACATCTAGTCATTGTATGGGGTATATGGGAATGTTCCCCAGGGGATTGCTTTTACTTTGTTAATAAATTGACTAAACGACATGTCATATCTCTAGACTCTGCAGATGATATGAGGATAAATTGACTTGAACTTGATCATTAATGTTGCTCAAAATTCATATTTTGTGAATGAGATTACTTATATTACGTAATGAATGTCCTCTGTTATTATTGTGTGTTTCAGGACTGGCTTTTGAGTGTACAGAGACAGAGAATAGATATTACATGTGGTAAGTGTTGGGCCTGGAATATACCTGCTGAGCCTCATATGCATTTTACAGCTCGCGTCAGATGCGTTCGCGTGCTGATATACTTACGTCCTACTGTGCGTGGTAATCTGTAGTGTGGCCTCCATACACAGGGGTCAGTGTATCGGCGTGCAAACCTAATAAGCCGAGCGAATACTGGTATCTTTAAATGTCGTCATCTGTTATTCCAAACAAATATGTATCTTCCTCCCATGGTATTAATCTTCCTTCGTGCTGAGATGGCACCAGAAGAAAAAGCAGCGAAAATCACCGGAGACGGTACGTTCGACCACTTCATAGATCTGGTCAGCAAAATGAGGAAAATTGAGTGCCGATCTCGCAACACTGCCCCCTATAAATTAGGCAGGTCTTGCATCTCCGTATACGTTCTGTTAATTTTTGAGTACGTGCACGCAAACCCGGCGCGAACCAGCAGGACGGGCAGCGGCTGTACCTACGTGGTGCTGGCAAGTATATTCCAGGATTTACACACACACACACACACACACACATACATAAAACACACATTGTCTACGTGTATCACCTACATAAGACAGTACACTGTGAGATGTGTGTCTCTCATTTCCCTCTCCTCCTCCTCCGCTCTTTCTCTCTCCTACTCTCTCCATCCACTCCTCTTCCTCCCTCTCGCCCTTTCTCTCTTTCACCTTCGGTCTCTCTCTCTCTCTCTCTCTCTCTGCTTCTCACCCCTTCTCCATCTTTCCCTCTCTTTCTTATTCTCCTCTCTCTCTTCACCTTTTCCTCTCTCTCTCTCTCTCTCTCTCTCTCTCTCTCTCTGCAGTGTAAGACTCTATCAGGTATCTGTGAGCACATCATCTCTCTCTCGTCCGACTCGCTGGTTTCTCAGTCGGCTCATCTGGAGGTGGTTCATCTCACCAACGTGCTGCCCAATGAGGGTCTGGTGAGTAAACAAACAAACAAACAAACAGTACAAATAATAAACAGCTGAAGACTAACCACACCTTCTCTTCTCTTTTATTCTCCCTCTATTTCTCCCTCATTGTCTTTTTCAATCCCTCTCTCTTTCTCTCCTTCTCTTTATTATTTTTTTCTCTCTCTCTCCTATTCTCTCACTCTCTTTTTCAATCCCTCTCTCCATTTCTCTTTTCTCCCTCTCTCTGTCTCTCTAGATTCTCTTTTGTCTTTTCTCTCTCCGCATTTCTCTTTTCTCTCTCCCTCTTTTCTCCTCTCTCTCTGTCTCTCCTGCGTTCTCTTCTCTCTTTCTTTTTCAATTTTTCTCTCTCTCCCCCTCTCTTTCTGCTGTTCTCTACCTCCTATTTCTCTCCACTCCTCTCTCTCTCTCTCTCTCTCTCTCTCGTTCTCACGTTCCTCCTTCCTCTTCATTTTCTCTCCCCACCACCCCTTTTTCCCCTCTCTTTTTTAATTCCTCTCTCCCCGTCTTTGTCCTCTCTCTCTCTCTCTCTCTCTCTCTCTCTCTCTCTCTCTCTCTCTCTCTCCGCTCTTACCCTCCCTTCCCTTTCTCTTTTCCTCTCCTATCTTCATCCCCCCCCCTCTCTCTCTCTCTCTCTCTCTCTCCCCGTCTTTGTCCTCTCTCTCTCTCTCGTTCTCTCTCTCTCTCTCTCTCCCCCGTCTGCAGCTCCCTCTCTCTCTCTCTCGTTCTCTCTTCTCTCTCTCTCTCTCTCTCTTTCTCTGTGCAGGGAATGCTATATTGATCCCACGTCTGACGCCTGCATGTGATCACCGGCACGACCGAGAACGTGAGTTTCATACACAAACTGTCTTTTCCTATTTGTGCTGTGTGTATGTTCCGGGGACAGTACGCCGGTCTCAAAGTACCTCAGCGGTACCCTCTTATTGGTCGAGAACTTGAACCCGTGAGCTGGTTGTTTAGTTGGTAACATGGCGTAATCCTTCTCTCCCTCTGGCTGATCTCCTGCTGATCTGTGTAAGAAGATTCATGCAGGTGATGAAGTCATTCAGGTCAACCACCAGACTGTGGTGCGTATCGCTCTGTGTGTGTCTGTGTGTTTCTGACCTTGACTTATTTTGAGAACATGTCAGACTTTGCACCTGCTGGCTTTTGCATTCACGTTGTGGTTTTTGCGTTTTTATCATAGCGTTTGCATTTTCATCGTAGCGTTTGCATTTTCATTGTGGCTTTTGCATTTTCATCGTAACTTTTGTATTTTCATCATAGCTTTTGCATTTGCGTTGTCTTTTTACATTTTTTCATCGTAGCTTTTTGCATTTTTCATAAGTAGCTTTTGTATTTCATCATAGCTTTTGCATTTTGCGTTGTATCTTTTGCATTTGTATTATAGCTTTTGCATTTGTCTTGTAGCTTTTAATTTTTTAATACGTAGCTTTTATTATTTTTTCATCATAGCTTTTGCATTTGCGTTGTAGCTTTTGTATTTGCATTGTAGCTTTTACATTTCGCGTTGTAGCTTATACATTTTCATCGTAGCTTTTGCGTTTTCATCGGTAACTTTGCATTTTTCATTGTGGCTTTTGCATTTGTGTTGTATCTTTTGTATTTTCATCATAGCTTTTGCATTTGCGTTGTAGCTTTTGCATTTTCATCGTAGCGTTTGCATTTTCATTGTGGCTTTTGCATTTTCATTGTGGCTTTTGCATTTTCATCGTAGCGTTTGCGTTTTTATCGTAGCGTTTGCATTTTCATCGTAGCTTTTGCATTTTCATCGTAGCTTTTGTATTTTTTTAATCGTAGCTTTTGTATTTTTTTAATCGTAGCTTTTACATTTGCGTCGTAGCGTTTGCATTTTCATTGTGGCTTTTGCATTTTCATCGTAGCTTTTGTATTTTCATCATAGCTTTTGCATTTGCGGTTGTAACTTGCATTTTCATAAAGTAGCGTTAGCATTTTCATTGTGGCGCATTTTCGCCATTGCTTTTGTATTTTCATCATAGCTTTTTGCATTTCGCCATTAGCTTTTGCATTTTCATCATAGCTTTTGCATTTAGCGTTGTGGCTTTTGCATTTGCGTTGTAGCTACGTTTTCATCGTTGCTTTTGCATTTTCATTGTGGCTTTTGCATTTGCATTGTATCTTTTGTATTTTCATCATAGCTTTTGCATTTGCGTTGTAGCTTTTGCATTTTCGCCATCTAGCGTTCGCATTTTTCGTGTAACTTGCATTTCATTGTAACTGCGTTTTATCGTAGCTTTACATTTCGCGTTGTAGCTTTGCATTTCATCGTAGCTTTTGCATTTTCATACGTGGCACTGGATTTCATCATTAACTTTTGCATTTTTCATTGTGGCTTTTTGCATTTTGCGTTGTAGCTTTTGTTTTTCATCGTAGCTTTTGCGTTTTCATCGTAGCTTTTGCATTTTCATTGTGGCTTTTGCATTTGCGTTGTAGCTTTTGCATTTGCATTGTAGCTTTTGTATTTGCGTTGTAGCTTTTGCATTTGCATTGTAGCTTTTGTATTTTCATCGTAGCTTTTGCATTTTCATCGTAGCGTTTGCATTTTCATCGTAGCTTTTGCATTTTCATCGTAGCTTTTGCATTTTCATCGTAGCTTTTACATTTGCGTTGTAGCTTTTGTATTTTCATCATAGCTTTTGCATTTGCGTTGTAGCTTTTGCATTTTCATCCTAGCTTTTGTATTTGCGTTGTAGCTTTTGCATTTTCATCGTAGCTTTTGCATTTGCGTTGTAGCTTTTACATTTGTGTTGTAGCTTTTGCATTTTCAGCGTAGCTTTTTTGCGTTGTGGCTCTACGTTGAGCCGTCTGGACCACCGTACATTAGCAGTCACTGCAGTGGATCATTGTTGTCTGCATATTGATTTGGCAAACGTTTTACAAAGACTCAACTACAGTACACTTTACCTTTTGGAACGGTACCAGGTTGCACTTTTAAAAGCTTTCGGTACTGCACCAGTCAGTGGAAAAGTGGTTTTTGGGTTCAGCCCAAAACTTAGCTGGTAAGCGGATCTGTAGAAAGGCTTCAACACGATTCTCAATACGATGATTGTCGTTATTTTTAGCCACGAAATCAAACGGAAAGCGAACGTACTCTCGCACCACTCGAGCTGCAGCAACCCTCGAGTGTGTGACCCCGTTTACCCACAATGCCCCGGGGGAGGTTTGGTCCAATTGATCGCACTTGATTTATGAGAGAACACCCATCTCACTCCCTCTCCCTCTCTATCTCACGCTCTCACACACACACACACACGACCCCCTCTTACACTCTTATTTAATCAATACACCGGCAACACTGCAGTGTTACACAACACCATGGAACACGCAGTGTGTTTCAACAAAGCCGCGCCACGATGCTGAACGCCAGCCTCAAGCAGTCATCATTCCTCCATGAAAATGGAAAAATCTCTAAAAAAGCCAAAAAACCCCTCATGTGACTAAAAGCGGAATAAAATGCTTTTTGTTGATTAAAACTTTGAAGGATAGAGATGACTAAAACACAACTAAAACTAATAAGCATTTTGTCAAAATGTATTTTTTTGTTATTTGTGTGCATGTTTGAAAAGTTATTAAAAAAGTCACAATCACGTACATACAGGAACTTTCTTAACAACAAATGTAAAAATAAACTTAAAAATATATTTGTGAATGTATGAGTATTAAATATTTAATGCTAAATTTGGTATTTTTTAAGATGTTCTTGTTTTGAAAATGAACAGAACAAAACGATGATGAGATTACCATACATTTGGGGGCTTCCATAAACTTTTAATTTATATTTTAGCTCAATCTGTATTAAACAACTTTTATATAGCTTTTAGTTATATAACTTTTACAACCGAATCGTCTCTTGTTGCCACACAGGAGTTGGAAGAGACGCTCAAACATCTTGAAGAGTTCTTTCTCTCTCTCTCTCAGGTGGGATGGCAGTTGAAGAACTTGGTAAACTCGCTTCGTGAAGATCCCAACGGAGTCATCCTCACGCTGAAGAAGAGACCCCAAAACACGCTGGCCTCCACGTCCGGCCTGCTCAAGAACACACGCTGGAAACCCCTGGCACTGCAGGTACAGCCGTGTGTGTGTGTGTGTGTGTGGTGTGGACCGAGGTATGTGTAAGCATGTGCAAGTGCGTGTGTTCTAGCATTGGCTGGTTGCCATGACGCCATGCATTCTGTAGTTGCCATGGTTACACGTCTCCGACAGACAGAGGCAGGTCCACGTGTGTCAACATCATCTGAGTCACGACACACGGCAAAATGTGTGTGCTTGTATTCTGCATTGTGTGTATATATATTTTTATATCAATATATACAGTATATATTAATACTTTCATCATCTTTGACTTATCAAATACGACTTACACTCCTTCCATGTTGCTAGGGATGCTTGTTGCTATGCTCCTCTCGGTTAGCCCAAGGCCTTTTAGTGTGTGTGTGTGTTTCTGACCTATGCTTGTTTTTGGAGATATATTTAGTCCCCATTTTGGGGACGCAACTACCTTTTGTGACGTTTGACGTAAGTGTGTGTGTGTGTGTGTGTGTGTTACAGCCTCTTTCCACCAGTCCGTGCAGCGAGTCTCCAACTCCACCCAGTACGCTCGGATCGCTGGGAATCTCACCCGGACTGGACACGCCTTCGGGACACGACGTGTTCATACTCTCACCTGTGTACTCACACAGGTACACACACTCTTTCCCTCTCTCTCACACACACACACACTGAAACCAACACACGCCTACCTGATGCTATCCTGTGTCTCTGTGTTCGATTTAGGGAGGACGAGTTGGACAGGGCCGGATTCGGAGTATTCGGATCGGATTCTCCTGGACTTTACGTGGATCAGGAGGGTTTGGCTGGACATCACTTTCCCCTGCTGGAGGACGAATCGGGACGCAATCCGGCACTGCGACGCAGGGACCGCACCCCCACACGGGGTCCGTACACATACACACACACACACTTGTATTAATATCTTAGTGAGGTCCTTCCATATAGTAATATTACAGCTAGTCATTATGGGGACCGGTCCCCACAAACCAGGTAAATGTCCCCCCAAAAATATATAAAACTGACCAATCATAGGTTTGGAGACGGCCAGGTCCTCACAAATCCGTAAATAAATAAACACATACTCACACACAGACTTGTATAACTGTCTTAGTGAGGTCCATCCTTCGACTCCAGTCTACAGTCGCTACAGTCTAACCCTAACCTTTACCTCAGTAAACGAAAGCTCATCTTTTACCTCTTTTACTTCCTCAATTTTGTATAAAATCATTTCTCCTTATGGGGACCGGTCCTCACAAACCAAAAAGGTTCCCACAAACCACAAAAACGGACAATTTACAGTTTTCTCTATCTTTCAGGGGACAACCAAGTCCTCGCAAACCTCTAAAGAAACGAACCCCACACACGGTCTTGTAATAAAGAATATTGAATGATAATTACTTATTTATTTTTTATCCTACTTGTATTTATACTTTATTTTCTTTACTGCAGGTGACCCCCGACAGGTAACCATGGCATCAGAGTGGCTAGCAGATCCTCAAGAATCGGGTGTTTATAAGCGAGGAAGCCGAGGTAGCCACTTTCATAATTCACCAAACATTTTTAAGAGGAAATTTGTTCATAAAACGTACTTACGCAGTTTTTACAAAGACCCTAACGTTCTCCAGTGTTCTTATTGAGATTTGTTCTTAAGTAAGATGAGCGCTCGTCCGCACATTTTATTGCACAGTGCAAAATATTAGCGTATTTGGTTTTCTTCAATTTCAAAGTTGTATAATGTCACGCTGCTTAAATGTAAACAAGTGTAATGATAAGAAGAAACTTGCAAACCGTTTAAGAAGGAAATTGGCGAACGAGGCCCAATAATAGTAGTAGTAATACAAATAAAGTGGCGACTAGTAGGGTCCAAGCAATGAAGCAAAAATAACGCCCCCAATATGTCCAGCTACAAAGAATGAGCTAAACATGAGGGTCATGACTGTCCACTTTAAGGCCCCGTCCTTTAAGGGCGTCTGGCGTTGCTGGCGTCAGGTGAGCGCAGACTGAACGGCGAGCGTTTTGCTGCTCATCAGAGCGAATCAGCGATCGTTGGTGACCTGCGTCCGGTCGGCTGTGCGTTCCGATGGCGTCAAATAAATGCTGCATACGAATACGAGTTTTTATACCGTGTTTTCGACAAATGCAACCCTAATTTTAGTTCACGTTAACGTGTTTGCTAAAACGAAGGAAGAGGAAAACATTCTGCTTTCCTGAAATCAGACTTTTCCACCTCAGCTTAATGACTCGTTCGGAGGTTTGTTTGTCCCGCGTTTGACCCGCCACCAGAATTTCTGCGTGTCTCAGTGGTTTCTGTGAAAGCCAGAGCCGAGTAAGAAAAATCGTCAGCATGGAAACACGTCTAAAAACAGAATCGAGAATCGAGTGGGAGAGTGGCACAGATACATAAATATAGAAGTCAGGAAACCCACAGTGGGAAATAAACCACTTCAACCCCACACTCTCTCTCTCTCTCTCTCTCTCTCCCTGTTTTTTTCGTCCGTCAGACTCAGACTCCTCCCTCCTGCGTTTCCTGGGCGACGACCGGATCCTGGTCTTGCAGGAAGAGGCAGAGTTTTCCCAGCGCGACACCGGCAGGCGGACCAGGAAGAAGAGCCGCAATCCCAGCAGCCCCAGCTTTCCCATCAGCCCCTCCATGCTGGTTCCGCCCGATGGCCTTCCGTACCCCGTGCCCGACACCAACACTATGCCCTACATCCACGTGAGCCTCACACACACACACACACACAAAGTCATGCTGGCGTCCCGAATGCTATCAAATAAAAACAATTGAAGTGTAAGGAGAAATATAACTAAAAGCAAGAAGTTGTTTAAATGCATTAAAATGTAACGCATTAAGATTTATTTAAATTTATATGTATTTTAAGCTTTTTTTCAATTACAAATATGAATCACATGCAGCTCTAGTTAATAAATTAATAATTATACGGTTGGCAATTCCATTCTGAACACAACCGCGAAAGAATTTTACAAATTGGTCCAAATTTGGCAAAGTTATGGGCAAAAGTGGACTCACAGTATATACACGCAGTATATACTGTGTATATTCTGTATATGTAACACACACACACACACACACCGCTACGCCACAGATACTAGACCCTTGTGTGTGTGTTGTTCGTGGTTAAGTGTACCTTTGACCAACAAATACCAATGTAATAGCGGCCAACACCCCACACACGTACACACACACATCACCACACCACACACACACACACACACATACACACCTCTAACTCCCCCTGCCCACACACACACACACACACACACTGTGCTGCTGTACAGCAAACATGCGGTTGACTACACAGAACAGGAAACTGCATCATTTCTCATTCTCTCTCTCTCATGCCTGCTCTCTGTCTTTCAGCGAGCTACAGACACACTGCGTGCAGACGCCGACCGGTGAGTCCAAATACTTCATACTTCATATGATTTACAATAACAACATCATAACAACTCCTGTCAATGTTGAAGGAAAAGTTATATATTTCTGCATTCGTCTGTTGTGAGTTACTGATTTTATGTATATATATATATATATGTTCTTCTGTAAAAATGTAGATATATTTTACAATTTAGGAAAATTGTACAAATATATTTCTTTTTTTAAATTCGTTTTGTACATATTTGTAGATAATTTATACTGCTTTTATAATGCATTAAAATATTTGGAAAGTAATTAATTTAGTTCTTTTTACAATTTATGTAAATTTGTAAAAATATATTTTTTGGGTGGACAAATTTTGTACCACTTTTGTTAACAATATGAACGATAACTTAATAACGTAACAACAACTTCTGTCGACGTTGAAAGAAAGGTTTCTACATTCGTCTGTTGTGATATTGAGATACTGAGTTTATATATGTGTGTGTGTGTGTGTGTGTGTGTGCATGTAACTTACAACACAACATTTTCTGGAACTTTGGAAGTAAAATATGAAGAAATAAGACTCAAGACTTTACATATACGTGATGGTGTTTATCAAGTCAGATGTAGATGTGATGCAGATTAACAGCAGTAACACACATTTCCATCAAATCACAATGGGAAGGCCGTTACACAACTGTTTTTTGTGAGACAGAGAGAGAGAGAGGGAGAGATGTGCTGTTTGCACACACACACACACACATCCTGTGTATCATCGTCGCTCGCTGTTGTTCACATGCACCGTGTGGTTGATGATGAGTTTGGTGGAATGCTTTATGAAGTGATGTTTTACAACCTTAACCACAATGCACAAACATTGACACACTATATATATATACACAGTATATATATATATTTTTACACTGTGAGACAAATAGACATCTATCTATACACACACATACATACTGTATCTATATATGTCAGCGTCATCGTGGCTCCTGTTTTAACTGTACAAAGAACAAGTAAGGCACAAAGAATAAACGATATATAAATAGAATATAAAATATACACTTTACACTAGAAGAAGAAAGAGAGACCGTAAGGATGCGATATTCAGCCTGCCGTTATGATCTTGGTGTTGTTCTTTACACTGGATGTGCATGAGTTCAGGAAAAAGTCAAAGTCAAAGTCAAGTTAATTGTCATCTCTGCTATATACTGTACAGATATACAGAGAGACGAGACGACGTGGCTCCAGTTTTTACAGTGCAATAGGAAATAAAGAACAAAGAACAAATAAGCCACATGGAATAAACAGTATATATAAATAGAACATAAAATAAACTACTAGAAATGGAATATTAAATATAACTTTGAACTAGAACTAGAAATAGAAGTAGAGGAGAGACAGTTTGGATGCAGTATTACCTACAAAAGAGGAAACTGACTTTTACACTGGATGTGCAGGAGGTTAGAAACAGTTTCAGTATGAAAAATTCTGTATCCAGTCTATAAATAAAACAGTATCTCTTAAACAGTGTCTCTCAACAAGTCTGGACTAACAGTCAAGTCGGATATTGTGACAGCAGAGGAGAACTAGAGTCTGTGCGACGCTTTCAATCATTTGCTCAGATAATATACAAATGACAGTGTGTATTAGAAACAGTACAGTAGGTAGAGAACGAAGTGATAAACATCTCACCGCGAATCCGAGTGGGTGTTCGTCCTACACACTGCAAAAAAAAAAAAAGAAAGATAAAATTTACTATTTTTGGGAAAAAATACTTATTTCAAGCAAAATTATCTGCCAGTGCAGCAAGAAAATTGCACTTGCTAAGATTTCTTAAAACAAGAAAAAAAAATACTCAAAGACTAAGCGTACACAACTTAAATTAAGCAGAATATACTAGTTTTTTTCTTCAGTTCTCTTGAAACAAGTAAAAATATACTTACAGTCTACCTGTTAACACAACTCCTTTACCAATGTAGGTTGTTTTAAGAAAAAACTGCTCAAAATTAGTTGTATTACCTAGGTAGGATAACTCAAGATACATTTTCTTGAAACAAGTCAAATAATCTAAACAATATTCAGTCTTACCAAGAAAATAAATCCAAAAAATGGTGTAACAAGATTAAAATGCTGAATTCAAGTCAGTTACGCTAGTACAGATTTTTATTTTTTGCAGTGCACCCGCCTCCATTTCACAGACTCTCTCTCTTTCTCCCTCCGACTCTCCTTTCTTCCCACGTCCAGGTATGCCATTACTGCTGGTGAGAGACAAGCAGGTGCACCCATGAGGAAGGTACGGACCGCTGTCTCTCCCTCTGTCGTCACGTTGTTCATCTTTTCTGTTTGTTCTTCAGTGAAACTCATCAGTGAGGTGTTTAAACGTGTGTGTTTGTGTGTGTTTGCTCTAGTCAGTGCATTATGCATCCCTAAGGACCAAGACCAAGAAGAAGAACAGAGGTAGGAACTAAAACTAAAACCAACAAATTTACACTGTCGCTACCTTGCTCATGAGTACCTCAGTGGTACCTTTAGTGGTGCGGGACTTTGAACTGACGCGGGATCGACTCCCTGACCGTTATAGTACCACCTGCTACTTCCCAACGAATGAGATACTGAAAACATAGCTGCGGTGGTTAGCACTGTCGCCTCACAGCACGAAGGTCCTGGGTTGAATCCCCGGGTCAGCTGTGGGGTCTTTCCACATTCCGGTTTCCTCCCACAGCCCAAAATCAAGCAACTTATGTTGACCGGTCGCTCTAAATTGGCCACTGTGTGTGTGTGTAGGTTCTCAGAGCAGCTCGAGCAGGAGGCGTATCGCCTGTAAGGACCTGGGTCATGGCGACTGTGAGGGCTGGTTGTGGAAGAAGAAGGACGCGTCCGGCTACTTCACCCAAAAATGGAAGAAATACTGGTTCGTCCTCAAGGACTCGGACCTCTACTGGTACACCAACCAGAACGTAAGAACCCAAACACACTCTGTTGGTCAAAAAGGTCGATTCTGGAGAGCAGGGGTGGAACGATACATCCATCTACAGATTCCATATATCGATTAAGTGGTCAACGAGCCCATAGCATTGAGCCAAAGTGAAAATATCCGTCACACAGCGAACGTAACAGATATCAGCAGACGTCAAATTGTTGAATATTGAATAAAACTGGTATAAAATTGTATTGTGATGATACTTGTGATTTACACTCATACTAAAGAACTGTTTTCTTGTAGAACTGTGCAATTCAACAAAATATATCACAATTAAAAATATTACGCTCTATCATTTACTTTGTGTCACAAAACACACTGGTTATTGCTTTTTTTTAGCGCTGACAAAACTATTATTTCATATTTTCAAATATGAAAAATATATTTCTTTGTCCATATTTTCTACCACTTTTGTTATGTTCTACTGTAAAAAATATATTTTTTACAGTTTGGGGTCAGGAGTTCACTTGTAAAAAATATTTCTGTTTGATGACCACTTTTGCTACGCGGTAGTGTCAATAATTTTACATTTATATGTTTGCAGAATTTAGGAAAAATTGTATAATTTAATGTATAATAGAGAATAATAATTTGTATTTCTGTTTTTTTGTATATATTTTTATTTCGTATATACTTTAATTATGCACTTCTAATATTCGGAAAGTAATGAAGTTATTTCTTTTTACAATTTATGTAAATTTGTACAAATATATTTCTTTGAGCAAAATTTGTACCACTTTTGTTAAAAATATGAAAAAAATATTTTAAAAAATTACAATTTTGGTTAAATATCGATAGCTTAAGGGTTACATATATATATATATATATCCATCCATCTGTTGATACCACTTTGATACCACTGCTGCAAAAAATTAGGTAAATTAGGTAAATTAAAGTTACAATTTAATGTAAATTAATATAAATATGTTTCTTCTTGTCAAATATATTTTAAATACATATATTTCCTCTAATCATCCCTCGTTCAGGACGAGAAGGCAGAGGGCTTCATCAGTCTGCCAGAGTTCCGGATCGACAGAGCGATCGAATGCAGGAGGAAACAGTGAGTAAATAACTTGAGATATCATTTCTACTCGTTTATTTTCAGTGTTATTTATGACGAGCGTGATCCTGTTCTCTCCTGTTTAAAGTGCGTTTAAGGCCTGCCATCCAAAAATTAAGAGCTTCTTTTTCGCAACCGACCACCTGGAAGAGATGAACAGGCAAGTTTCACCCTTCTCTTCTTCATCTTCTCTTTTCTCCGTCTCTTCTTTCCTGTCCTTTAATCGTCTTTCTCCTTCTTCTGGGGGACGTTTGGATTTCTGTTTTCAGGTGGATGAATCGTCTGGGTTTGGCTGCAATCGGCTACACTCCCGATGACCCGGTGCCCCGTCCAGATGAAGGTGAGAAGCCCAAAAAACTGCCATGACACACTACGGTCCACTTTTGGTCAGCGAAGTAGTTACATTTTAGTCAACTTTTAGTCATAATTTTTTAGTCAGAAAAGTAGTTACATTTTAGTCAACTTTTACTCAGAGAAGTAGTTACATTTTAGTCAACTTTTAGTCAGAGAAGTAGTTACAGTTTAGTCAACTTTTAGTCGGAAAAGTACATAGATTTTAGTCAACCTTTAGTCAGAAAAGTAGTTACAGTTTAGTCAACTTTTAGTCGGAAAAGTCATAGATTTTAGTCAACCTTTAGTCAGAAAAGTAGTTACAGTTTAGTCAACTTTTAGTCGTCGTCTTTTAGTCAGAGAAGTAGTTACATTTTAGTCAACTTTTAGTCAGAGAAGTAGTTACATTTTAGTCAACTTTTAGTCAGAGAAGTACTTACAGTTTAGTCAACTTTTAGTCAGAAAAGTAGTTACAGTTTAGTCAACTTTTAGTCAGAGAAGTAGTTACATTTTAGTCAACTTTTAGTCAGAGAAGTAGTTACAGTTTAGTCAACTTTTAGTCGGAAAAGTACATAGATTTTAGTCAACCTTTAGTCAGAAAAGTAGTTACAGTTTAGTCAACTTTTAGTCGTCGTCTTTTAGTCAGAGAAGTAGTTATAGTTTAGTCAACTTTTCGGCAGAAAAGTAGTTACAGTTTAGTCAGCTTCTAGTCAGAGAAGCATTTTAGTCAACTCTTGGTTAGAGAAGTAGTTACATTTTAGACAACTTTTAGTGAGAAAAGTAGTTACAATTTAGTCAACTTTTAGTCGTCAGCTTTTAATGAGAGAAGTAGTAACATTTTAGTCAACTCTTGGTTAGAGAAGTAGTAACATTTCAGTCAACTTTTAGTCAGAGAAGTTAAATCTCAGTCACTTTTTAGTCAAAGAAGCATTTTAGTCAACTTTTAGGGTTAACCCTAATCCTATCTTTTATATCTTTATTCTGAGCAGCATTTTACTCAACTTTTAACTAGAGAAGTGGTTACATTTTACTCAGCTTCTAGTCAGAGACAGATTTTTGTCAACTCTTGGTTAGAGAAGTAGTTACATTTTAGTCAACTTTTGATTAGAGAAGCATTTTGCTCAACTTCAGTCAACTAACTGTTCATTATCATCAATTTGGCATGAAAAAATCATTCTATTATTGTAATGTGGAGGTTGTAATTTAACAGATTATTGGAGCGAGAGCGATCAGGAAGAGGTTGACGGATCCATGACGCTAAAACAAGAATCCACGTACCATCGCAACCCTTCGGTGAGTCTCTTTCTCTTTCTATCCATCCTTCCGTCCCTCTCTCCCTCTCTCCCTCTCCGTACTGATTAGTTATCAAAACTCCCCCTGCTTTTAGGCGAGCTCCTCCAGCCCCTTCGCCGAGCGGCACTTCTCCAGCGGCTCCACCTTCTCGCACTCCTCCGCCGAGGACTCGCACTCGTCCTGCCGCTCCTCCCACCGCGAGCGCCGCTCTTGGCAGGACCTCATTGAGACCCCTGTTGGCAGCTCCGGTCTCCACTACCTACAGACGGGTGTGGCCGGCGCCCCCATCTCTCCTGAGCGGCTCCGGCAGGCCACCCTGCCCGCCAGGCGATGCCGCCGCCGGCCCCCCGAGCGGGACGGGCCCTTCCCTTTGACAGACAGCGAGGAGCCCCGCCCACGGCGCCACGCCCAAAAACAGCGCAGTCATAGTCTCCCGCGAAACCGGGCGGATGAACGCTCAAAAACCAGGCATGGCCACCACGCCCACGCCCATAGCACGCTCCGCCCTCGGCCACGCCTCCACGAAGAGGAGGAGGAGGAAGAAGAGGAGGAGGAGGAAGAGGAGGAGGAGGAGGAGGAAGGAGGAGTTGGACATGTTCAGCAGCAGCAGCGCTCGGGTGAAGGTTTAGACCCATTGGAGGAGCTTTATCGCTCGCTGGAGCAGGCCAGCGTCTCGGCCATCGGCCGGCAGCGTCCCTCCACGCGACAGGAGTTCAGGCGCTCCTTCGTTAAGCGCTCCAATGACCCGGCCACTAACGAGAAGCTGCATCGCATACGGATGCTGCGCTCCACCTTGAAGGTACAGTGCTTTTCTTTTCAGTTGATTTTTGGGAGATATTGTCTTGTATTGTTAGAAGGACAGTGCAAGACTTATAAGCAGATTTAAACTCATACACGGGTTTTATGCAAGAGGCAAATTGTGTATGGAGAATCTGGCCAAGATGGTTCAACAAAAGAATGCAGAAGCCACAACACAAATGCAAAAGCTACAACGCATAAGCTACAACGCAAAAGCCACAACACCAATGCAAAAGCCACAACGCAAAAGCCACAACACCAATGCAAAAGTCATAACACAAATGCAAAAGCCACAACACCAATGCAAAAGCCACAACACAAATGCAAAAGCCACAACGCAAAAGCCACAACACAAATGCAAAAGCTACAACGCAAATGTGAAAGCTACAACGCAAATGCAAAAGCCACAACACAAATGCAAAAGCCACAACACCAATGCAATAGCCACAACACAAATGCAAAAGCTACAATGCAAACGCAAAAGCCACAACGCAAAAGCCACAACACCAATGCAAAAGCTACAACACAAATGCGAAAGCTACAACGCAAATGCGAAAGCTACAATGCAAATGCGAAAGCTACAACGCAAATGCAAAAGCCACAACACCAATGCAAAAGCCACAACGCAAAAGCCACAACACCAATGCAAACGCTACAACACAAATGCAAAAGCCACAACGCAAGAGCCACAACACCAATGCAAAAGCTACAATGCAAATGCGAAAGCCACAACGCAAAAGCCACAACACCAATGCAAAAGCTACAACGCAAATGCGAAAGCTACAACGCAAATGCGAAAGCCACAACACAAATGCAATAGCCACAACACAAATGCAAAAGCCACAACGCAAAAGCCACAACACCAATGAAAAAGCTACAACACAAATGCGAAAACTACAACGCAAATGCGAAAGCTACAATGCAAATGTGAAAGCTACAACGCAAATGCGAAAGCCACAACACAAATGCAAAAGCCACAACACCAATGCAAAAGCCACAACGCAAAAGCCACAACACTAATGAAAAAGCTACAACACAAATGCGAAAACTACAACGCAAATGCGAAAGCTACAATGCAAATGTAAAAGCTACAACGCAAATGCAAAAGCCACAACACAAATGCAAAAGCCACAACGCAAAAGCCACAACGCAAATGCGAAAGCTACAACGCAAATGCAAAAGCTACAACGCAAATGCAAAAGCTACAACACAAAAGCTACAACACAAAAACTACAACGCGAAAGCTACAACACAAATGGATGTATTGGTGAAGATTGAATCATTGATCAGTACTTAGTACTTATAATAGTAATAAAGTAGGAAGTGACAGTTGCTCATAGTACTGAAAAATAACACTAGTACCAGAAGTAAGTACCACTTCATTTCCGCTCTCTTTTCCAGGCAAAGGAGGGAGACTTGGTTGTGATCGGTCAGGTGCTGGACGACCCCTGCCTGACCTCGCGCAAGTTCCGTGAATGGAAACAGCGCAACCACGAACTCTTCCTGGACATCTGCGAGTTCAGCCCCGCTCCCCTGGAACCGCCTCCCGAGCCGGGCAGCCTATCACCTCTCTCGCCCACCACACTGCTGATGCACACACACTCCTTCATAGAGACGCACGTCTGAAAACAAACACACACACACACATACACACACTCGCAAGAACCCGAACTGAAACGTAACACTGTGGAAACAAAACTCATCCTCTTCCACCCGATTGGTTGATAGACTCTTTCTGCCCGCCCCCTGCCACGCTTGATTGACGGCCGAGCAAGACGAGATCTCGAGAAGTTTTGCACCTGCGTCTCCTCGCGCTGGCTACATTGCAACACACACACACATTTACACACACACACACTTTTGGTCAGATAGAAACATAGAAACTGTATTTTTCCGACGGACAACTGTGATTGGAGGCTGATGGCGGGATTTTAAAGAAGAAGGAGAAGTTTTATCGCTTTATCTCTTCATCCTCATCACGCCATCCCACATGCAACAGAGAAAAATTCTGTGATTTTTAAATGATTATTATTTTGATTTTTTACCTTGCCGTTTGCCGGATTTGTTTTGGAGCGGTGTAAATTTGTGGACGTTTAACGAGTGAATCTTTGGCCTTTTTTTCTCTTCTTTACTGTTTGGAGATATTTATTTATTCAGTCTTTTCTTTCTTCCCTTTGGAAGGATGCTGCAGGAGGAGCCCTCATGTAGCCACGGGCAACGGGCATCACTCTGTTTCCTAGCAACACCGCCCTACTGTGTTAACGCTGTACTCTCAGAGCATGCAAGTGTGTGTGTGTGTGTGAGAGAGAGAGAGAGAGAATGAAAGACAAAAGGAGGAGAGAGACTAAAAGAGATATACATAAGAAAGACAATAAGATTGAGAGAGAGACTAAAAGTCAAAGTTAGACTGAAGAGACTGAAAGACAGAGAGAGAGGGACTGAAAGACAGAGACAGACCGTATAGAGCGTGACAGTGAGAGATAGAGAGAGTGTAAGATAGAAAAAGACTGAAAGAGAGAGGGAGAGACTGTACGAGATTGAAATAGAGAGAGAGATTGTGAAACAGAGAGACAGAGAGAGAGACTACATGGGAGATGGAAAGAGAGACGGAAAGACAGAGAGACTAAGAGAGATTGAGTGAAAGAGAGAATGTAAGACAGAGAGAGAGAGAGACTGAAAGACAGAGAGGCTGTAAGAGAGACGTAAAGACAGAGAGATAGAAAAAGACTGAAAGTGAGAGACTGTAAGAGAGGCTGAAAGAGAAACAAAGACTGAAAGAGACTGATACTTTAAGAGAGACTGGAAAAGAGAGAGAGACTGAAAGACAGAGAGAGGGATAGAGAAAATAAAGAGAGAGCGAGGGACTGAAAGACAGAGACAGACCCTAAGAGAGTGGCAGTGAGAGATAGAGAGACTGTAAGACAGAAAGAGACTGAAAGAGAGCAAGACTAAAAAGAGAGAGACTGAAAGACAGAGAGGCTGTAAGAGAGACTGAAAGACAGAGAGAGGGACAGAGAAAATAAAGAGAGAGAGGGACTGAAAGACAGAGACAGACCGTATAGAGAGTGACAGTGAGAGACTAAGAGAGAGAGTAAGACTAAAAGCGAGAGGGAGAGACTGTAAGAGATTGAAATATAGAGAGAGATTGTAAAACAGAGAGACTGTGAGACAGAGACTAAGAGAGATTGAGTAAAAGAGAAAATGTAAGACTGAGAAAGAGAGAGACTGAAAGACAGAGAGAGAGGGATAGAGAAAATAAAGAGAGAGAGAGAGGGGACTGAAAGACAGAGGCAGACCCTAAGAAAGTGGCAGTGAGAGATAGAGAGACTGTAAGACAGAAAGAGACTGAAAGAGAAGGAGAGACTGCAAGAGATTGAAAGATATAGAGAGATTGTAAAACAGAGACTGTGTGAGTGAGACTATATGAGAGACGGAAAGAGACAGAGACTAAGAGATTGAGTGAAAGAATGTAAGACGGAGAGAGAGAGAGAGAGAGAGAGAGACAGAGAGACAAAGACAGAAAGTGAGAGACTGTAAGAGAGACTGAAAGAGAAACAAAGACTGAAAGAGACTGAGACTTTGAGAGAGACTGAAAAAGACAGAGAGACTGAAAGAGAGAGAGAGAGAGAGACTGCTCTCCTCCCAGTGCATTTTGGATGTAATATGACGAGGCTGCGGGTAGCTGATGTAGATTTTAGCTAAATCTCCTGCATGGTTTATAGAAATATTAATATTGGGCAAACGGGCTGATCAACAGCGTCAGTGTAAATAAGAAACTCTTCTTTGCCTAGCTGCATCCTCTGTTGATGAAATGATATATATATATATATATAAAAAGAAACTGTGAACTTTTCATTGTGAATGCAATCTTCTGGCACCGCGAAGGCAGAAGCTTTCTACTTAACGACCGACTTTAATTTTATAGAAACAAAAAACGACATATATATATATAAATATGTAACAACAAAGACAAAAAAGCTTTGCGTATCTGGTATTTCGACTGTTTTCCGCTTTGGGGCCGGTTCCTCTCGGCCGGTTATTACCTCTCAAACAGGCGCTACGTCCAAACGCCGCTAACAAGACTACGCGACTAACGTACAAAAGCTAATGATTAGCGTCATGTTGTTACGCTGTAAAAATTGATTTGATCAGTTAGTTCCGTTAACATACTTCTTTCATTCGCTTTAATTAAAAACAGTAAGTGATGCAACTTCAACTTTTACGAGTTACAACTTCAATTTAAACGTCAATTTGTGGAAATTAAAATTGAAGGCAAAAACGGTAAGTTGTAGCAGTGTTGTAGATCACTAATTAGTGTTATTTCAAAGTAAATCAAGTTAATCTGGCATCATAAAATTTTAACTCATTAAAGCAAGTTGAAGTTATAGCTAAATGACTGTTTAAAGTTGAGGTAAACTAAAGTCGTACGTTAAGGTGATGTATCGGTCAACTCTTTTTTCGGACGTAGCGCCTCTTTAGTTGATCTTTGGGTCACATTCAGGTTCGAGACTCTTTTTCGTTTCTTCGTTCTGTTCGTTCACACCATTCTGCGATTCAGGCTCGCATTTCCACGATTCTTTTCAGGTCAGAAGTTTCTGGACGTTTGTGTGGAAATGCCGGAGAACGAACATTCTGCTGCTCACTATGCTTTACTGCAATGCTATTAAAGATTTTTTAACTTATTTGATTTTTTCTGTATGTGGAGGTGATGTTGAGGGGGGAAATCAGTTCTCAAAAAATCGGTTTGCATCGTACGGAGCCTCGTAGGGGACACACACCTGATTAAACAAATCAGAATATTGACAAAAATATTTAGGTGTAAGCGCACTTTTACGACATGTCGCCAATGTTTTGTACAGCAATGGAACGTGACATTGTTTTTCTTCTGTTTATTGCTGTTTATTTTGTGATCTCAGCATAACAAAGGTAATTTTCTCAAAATCACAAGAAATGTAAGTAGCGATCTTGAGAAAAATAGATGAGAAAAATAAAGAGTAAAATCAAGAAGATTTACGTTGAGTTAACTTGTGATATTGAGAAAACACTTGTGCTCTATTCACACAAAGTAAAGTACCCCATGTAGTGCACTTTGTGTTAAGTGAAACACTTTTGTTCTCTCTTTACACAATGGTTCAAGTATGCTCCCTATGTAGTGCACTTTGTGTGAAATGAAATACGCAGTGCTTTCAGTTTGTGCACTATATAGTGCACTTTGTGTGAAATGAAACACAGTTATGAAAGTTGTTTTCTCAAGATCACATGAAAAAATAACAACTTTTGTTATGTCGAGATCACGAGTCATTTTTCTCGTATACTTAACACAACAAAAATTGTTTTCCCAAGAACACGTTTTCCACAAGATTTTTTTTGTTTTTCTTTTATGTTGAGATCAGGTTACTTTTTTCTTGAAGTCAACATAAAAATTGCTTTCTTGAGATCGCTGTTTATTTTTCATGAGAAAACTTTTAATATTTTTTTGACGTTATTTTTATAAACAGTAAATAAGTTGTGAGAACTGTGTTACTCGAGAGTAAACTTGAAAATCTGATTATAACAGAAATCTAAAATTGTTACATAAAAATTGAGAGATAATGAAAGTTGAAAGATTGCAAAATAAAGACTTTTCAACGTGTCAATTTCATAAGAATCCTGATCTTGAGATAACGAGAAGAAAAATAACCTGTGTTCGCAATATTGCCAAAGTTGTTTTCTCTAAGAGGTTCCGTCATTCACTTCCACGTCTCAGTGAAAAACATTGATTTTTCTTTAAATTTCTTTTGCTTTTTGTATTGCGTTGCGTTTCGTTACTTTGGCTGTGAATAGAATTGTTGTTGGATGTATTGAAATTGTTTAGAATGTAATTATTTTTAATAGTCTGTAAATTGTACAGCTTAGTAAAACACACACACACACACACACATTTACAACCTCAAACACACACCACAAATTTCAAATATAATTTATATCTCTTTATGTTAATCGTGAGTCCACTAATGTCGAATCTCCACTTAGTCTTCGATGTGGACTTGAAATGTTCATCTCCTCAGTGTGTGTATGTACACACACCAGTTCTTCACTGTGCTCTCGGCCCTACTGACCAACACAAGGCCACATCTTTTTGCTCCCTACTTTTTTAGTGCATTTCATATATCCTTTAAAGGCCTGTGTAGTGCACTTTGTGTGAAACGAAACACTGTTGTGCTTTATTTACACACAATGCTTTAAGTGTGTGCCCTATATAGTGTGATTTGTGTGAAATGAAACACTGTTGTGCTCTATTCACATGAAGTGCTTTAGGTTTGCACCCTATGTAGTGCACTTTGTGTGAAACGAAACACTGTTATGCTCTATTCACACACAGCGCTTTAGGTTTGCACCCTATGTAGTGCACGTTGTGGTAAATGAAACGTTGTTCTCTATTCACACAAAGTGCTTAAGTTCAAACCCTATGAAGTGTACTTTGTGTGAAATGCAATACTGGTGCGCTCCATTCACACACAGTGCTTTAAGTTTGTGCCCTATTTAGTGCACTTTGTATGAAATATAATACTAATGTGCTTAAGGTGCTTTGTGTGAATTAAGCATACAGTGTGTAATTTCACACAAAGCACACTACACAGGGCACGAACAGTCTTATCACTGTCTGACCTGCACTAGTGCACTACCTAGGCTGTAAAGAGCCATTGTTCCTGATCGTATCCAGTGCACTACATAGGGAGTAGGGAAGCAAATTCAGACGTGGATTAAGGTTTTTTCAGCTTTAACCACCACACACTCTTTCTTTTCTTCCTCCCTCTGCTACACACTCTTCCTCTTCTTCCTCCACAGCCAATCATATCACTCCAGCAGCGCAGCAGACCAACACTCCCCCCTTTTCCTATATATGCATATGTATAATAAAGATTGTAAAATGTACAACAAATAAATGAAGTTCTCTGCACTTATAAGACAATTGGGATTATGGCTGTGGTGTTTTATTTGAAAACAAAGCTATATTGTACTAGTCGCCTCACAGCAAGAAGGTCCTGGGTTCGATGCCCAGATCCTATGTCTATATAATACAGTAAATATGTATTCTATGTATTTGGAGCAGTTGGTGGCGTAACGGTAGGGTGTTCGCCCCGTGATCAACAGGTCGCAGGTTCGAATCCAGGGCCGGTAAAGGTACCACAGAGGTACTCATGAGCAAGGTACCATCCCCAAGCACTACTGCCCTGGCGCGTGTTAGCTGCCCGCTGCTCCTTCACGGACAGGTTAAATACAGAGGTCACATTTGGTTGTGGTGCACTGTGTGCGCTGTGCTGTGGTGTGTTCACAAGGACAAAATAATCACTCACTTCACTGTATTATATATGAACTATTCTTAGGAATGTATATAGATGTAATATATTGTATATCCACTAGGGGGGTCGTTTCCACAGTGCTTCTTGAACAGAAACGATTCGTGACTCGAGGCTTCGGAGCATTTAAAAGCGAGCGCACAGCGACATCTGGCGGCTGCCAGGCAGTGTAGATAATACCAGTTATTTCATATTGATAGGTATAACTTGATATAGTAAAGAGTAAGCATATAGAGTAAGCATATATAAATACAATAAGGCATATAGAGTAAGCATATGTAAATACAAATAAAGTATATATAAATGAGTCTGTGCAATTTAGTTACATGGTGTGTTCAACCTACAATTATGGTCATGGAATTGCAGTGAATGTGCATATGATCTGCAGCAGTTGTATATGAAATGTCTAAGCAGACAATCTATTAAAAACTAGTCTCTTTATAGTGTCCAAAATACAATAATCGGCAACATTAAAAAGCAAAGAAAAATGGCTTGAAATATTTTCATTTACGATACAGAATAAAGATTTAACCTTTTGAATTAATGTAATTTAACTAAGGTCTTTAATGCTAATACTCTTTGCGGCGTGCGTCCCAAGTCTACCCTACGAAGTGGACTGTTTCCACCATTTGAAGTGCAATAAACCTAGTTAGCAAATACATTCGGTTATAAATAACGGATTATTCGTTTTTCCTCGCTATTTAGGCAACTAATACGTTTTTGGGATTTTGATCTAAAAGAGCTGAAAATAAAACGGAAAAGCAACATTCCCTAAAGGAACCCCAAAACCCGTAAGGTATAGGGAGTAGGGAACACTACCAGTAAATTGGAACGCGCCCATCCTCGCATCCCAGAACAAATTGAATCGAAACGTTGAGCATCGACTCTGAGCCGAGGGAAGATTCGGATCTTCGGTGTTGGGTTTCTCACGCTGCAGACATGGCGACCAAGGTGAGTTAAAAACCTCAGTTAAAACTTTTTATTTACCAGTGCAAAAGTTGCGTTTACGCGTTAAAACCTGACGGAACTCGTTTGCAAGCCGTCGTGAGGAGCTCGGTGGAGTCTGAGGTGTGACTCGGTTTTGTTTTTCTGGATCTTGTTGATCGGTTTGATTCGCACGGCTCTTTAACATGCGCCCTCAACTTCTACAAAGAAAAACAACAACAACAACAATAATAATAGTGATCCAGGTTTGATAATAATTATAAATAATAAATAAAAAAAAAATAATAATAATTTTTGTGGTAATTCCGATTTATTACTGTAAGTAGTACTGATTTTAATATTAATAATGAATAATGACATCAGTTATGATAATGATGATGATCCTGATTATTCCATGCCTTTTTCTCCTATGATTATTAATATTAGTATTATTATCAGTAGTAGCAGAAGTAGAGTAATTCTTGCATGCATTTTTAAAGATATAGTCAAACATGGTATTTGAAAATAACTATAATGATAATGTGGAGGATAATTTATGACTTATATTAGCAGTATTAGTAGTATTGTAAGTGGTTTTATTATTGCTCTATTTATCAATAAAATTAATAATATCAGTAATTACAATGCTTATGATCCTAGTTTGTTTACTATCATTACACATATTCTTATTATGAGTAACAGTAGAAGAAGAAGAATGACTGACTTTTTACGAACAACAACTATGGTAGTGATTCTGGTGACGGTGATGTGACATAGAAACATTAGCTGAAAAGGTTAGATAACATTTATTATTATTTTTAACCACGTTAAACGTAAATTAACATTAAATAACACTGAATTAAAGCATTTATAGGATCATAATATTGGACCTAAATGATTGTTAATTTATCTGGAATAATAATGAGAATAGAAATGCTTGGGAGCAAACAGGTGAGTTTGCCTTGTGGTGTTCTGGGAGGTGTGTGATTTTAAGGTGTGTCGAGTTTCATCTCAGCATTAATGAGGTGATTTTACCTTCTGAGAACACCATGCATGACTTCATCATCAGCGCTTCAGGCACCAACCAGTTGGATCTTGTGAACATATTTTGATATTTCATGAAATACACTTGATTTTGCTAAACGTTGTGTTGCCTTTCTTTTTGCTCATCCTTTATAAGTGTCCAAGCCCCTTTTTAATAGAAAAGAGTTTATACCAAATATGCACTAACCTTCACTAGCTTCACTAGCTGATTAAAACACACACACAACTTTACTTCACTAAAGTTGCGTGTGTGTTTTAATCAGCTAGTGAAGGTGGCAGCATTGCCGGCTGCAGCAGGACTGGCCTCAATCAGAGTTTACGCCATGAGTGAAAAACAGACAGATGAACTGATATCTACACAAGAGGTAAGAAGTTTAAGATTTTCGACTCAAACACAAAACTCAGAAGTGTACAACAGTTCATACTTTGTAGGGGAGAAGTGTACAACAGTTTATATTTTCTAGGGAACAGTTGTGATTTTAGTTTCATAAATAAAGATTAATGCTAGTGGTTGGACTTTATATGAATAAAATACAGGTTTTTATTGATTAATTCATTGATTAATTGTCCCCTTGTTCTCTTTCTGTCTAGTTATCAGTTTACAGTCCAGATCCTGCTCACACTCGATATATGGAAGGAGAACCTGGACGATTAGAGAAGGATTTTGGGACGCTGCGGGTGAAACTGCAGTCTTATGGGAGAACAGTTCAAGTATACACCCAGACAGAAACACACACACACACACACACACACACACATTTTAACCTAACCTAATCTGTTTTTTTAGAGAACCTACACGTCAGTGAAAGGTGGAGTGGAATCTTTATACCAAGCTGGACAGGGTGAGGATTTATTTCAACTGAATTCATTTTAACATGTAATTTTAACATCTGATTTTTCCTACTGAACCTCCATATTTTCGGTGCTGTTAGAGGTGTATCAGTACCTGAGAGAGCCACCGCCGGACTTCTTGCCCCGAGTCGGTGTAATTACCGTGTCCGGACTGACGGGCCTTGTTCTGGCACGGAAGGGTAAGATACTTTCGTTTACTGAACTCGACAAACTTCTGTTGATCAACATTGATACATCAATACACCATCGTATTGATGCAGTGAACTGTAACATCACTTTATATTGAAAAAGAGAGGTTTTTTTCAGTAGAATTTTTGAAAAAATGTATTGTATTTTATAATTTTGTTTTAATTTAACAAGCAAATACAAAGTGTAAAGCTCGGAATGTGTAAGACTGTGTGTATTTAGGCTCTCGGTTGAAGAGAGTAAGCCTTCCTCTGGGTCTCGCCACGCTTGGTGTTGCCGTGAGTTACCCTATTCAGGCTGTGGGGGTTTTAAAGGTAAATGTAGAGGCTTAACCAAAAACACTATGTCCAGATATTTTTAATCTTTTCACGTCCAGAGATTTTTAATATTGATATTTTGACACTGTTTCTTTATACAGCTGACAGGTCAGAAAATCTATTCTGCCAGCTCCATGTCAACCTTGTGGTTTAAGACCAAGGCCACACCCCCTCCACCTGCTGTAAGAGAGGCCACACCCCCTTTTGTTAATGTAGAAGAGGCCACACCCCCTCCACCTGTTGTACAAGAGACCACACCCCCTCTACCAGCTATAGAAGAGGCCACACCCCCTCCACCTGTTGTACAAGAGACCACACCCCCTCTACCAGCTATAGAAGAGGCCACACCCACTCCACCTGTTGTAGAAGTGACCACACCAACTCCGCTCGCTTTCAAAGAGCCACACCCACTCCATCTGCTGTAGAAGAAGCCACACCCACTCCACCTGATGTAAAAGTGGCCACACCCCTTGTTCGTTCTGTTGGTGAGGCCAAACCCCCTCAAAGAGCTGTAGAAGAGACCACACCCCCTCCACAAGCAGTAGAAGAGGCCACCTCTACCTGCGGTAGAAGAGGCCACACCCTGCACCTGCTGTAGAAGAGGCCACACTTCCTCTATCTGCTGTAGAAGAGGCTACCCTCACCTGCAGTAGAAGAGGCCACACCTGCACCTGCAGAGGCCACACCTCCGCACCTGCTGTAGAAGAGGCCACACCTCCTGCACCTGCAGTAGAAGAGGCCACACCCCCTCTACCTGCAGTAGAAGAGGCCACACCCCCTCTACCTGCTGTAGAAGAGGCCACACCCCCTCTACCTGCTGTGCAGAGGCCACACCCCTCTCCCCGCGGTTGCAGAAGAGGCCACACCCCTCTCCTGCTGTAGTAGAGGCCACACCCCTCTCCCTGCTGTAGTAGAGGCCACACCCTTCCTGCTGTAGAAGAGGCCACACCCTCTCCTGCTGTAGAAGAGGCCACACCCCTCTGGCCTACTATAGAAGAGGCCACACCCTCTACCTGCTGTAGAAGAGGCCACCCTCCACCTGCTGTAGAAGGACCACACCCCCTCTCCCTGCTGTAGAAGAGGCCACACCCCCTCTCCCTGCTGTAGAAGAGGCCACACCCCCTCTCCCTGCTGTAGAAGAGGCCACACCCCCTCTACACCTGCTGTAGAAGTGGCCACACCCCCTGCCTGCTGTAGAAGAGGATCCACCTCTGCCCTGCTGTAGTAGAGGCCACACTTCTACCTGCTGTAGTAGAGGCCACACCCCCTCCACCTGCTGTAGTAGAGGCCACACCCCCTCTACCTGCTGTAGTAGAGGCCACACCCTCCACCTGGGCTGTAGTAGAGGCCACACCCCTCTCCTGCTGTAGAAGAGGCTAATTCCCTCTCTGCTGTGCAGAAGAGGCCACACCCCTCTACCTGCAATACAAGAGTACACACCCCTCTACCTGCACACAAGAGGCCACACCCCTCTACCTGCACAGGGAGAGCCACACCTCCTGCACCTGCTGTAGAAGAGGCCACACCTCCTGCACCTGCTGTAGAAGAGGCCACACCTCCTGCACCTGCTGTAGAAGAGGCCACACCTCCTGCACCTGCTGTAGAAGAGGCCACACCCCCACCATTTGCTCCTCCCCCTGCCCAACCCACTGCTGATAAGATGAATGTTGAGCCTCTTAAAAGTAACTGGCTTATTTTTAACAAAATTTTAATTAATGAAAATTTCTTTTGATATTCTTTCTTTATTAATTTCTTTCTTGTGTCACTGTTGCAGAGAAACAGCACTTCCTTCCAGATCCGGCTTTACTGGACCTGGGCCAGTCAAATCCCGAGGACGCCGACATGTACAGCACCCGCGGATAACCTGGATAAACGGAGTGTGGAACGGAGGGAAACGGGAACAACAAGGCCGGAGGAATGAGAGTTGAGGGGGAAAGAACCGAGAGCAGAAGAGCAAAAGAAGGTTTTATTTCAACACACGCACATCAGCATACATACGTTTACTTCTCTATACTTTTGGGAAATTCCATAATCTTAATCTATTACCTCAATAGTGAAAATGTCAGCTTATTTTAAGATATTTAGGAGCACAGTTTTTTTTATTCAGAAAAAGTGGATCAGTCCTTAATCTGCAGGTGTAGAGTCAGAAACTCGCACACATACAGTGCTATGCAAAAGATCCACCTCTCATTTCTTTATGTTGTTCTAGATAAAAATAAAATACAAGATAATTAAAATAAAAATACTTCAAAAAAATGTTCAAAAAAGTATTTGAAGGCAAAATCTGAAAAATCTTACCCTGTGCAAAAGTCTCAAGCCTCTTCTAAGTTCTTTATATTTAGCTGGATTTTTAAAAAAGGTTAAACTAAATTATTAGATTAAAAAAAACTAAAAATAAAAACTAGAAAAAAAGTCTTTGGAAGAAAAATAAAAGGAACCATAATTGGAATTAAGACTGTATATTTCCCACTCATCTATTCTTTATATTTGCTGGATTGCAAGATAAATAAAATAAAATACTAAATAAAAATATACAAGAAATTCTACACCTTTTGCATTGAGGACGGTTTTTTGGGGATATTTTCTTAAAAACGCTCTGTGTGTTATATTTATTACTCAAAAACCATGTCTGTACTGTGAAAATGTTAGATATTTTAGAGCTGGACCACCAACACAAACTCCTCATTGTTTAATGTGAAGCCATTTTATGGAGGCCGGGAGCAAAGAATTTTTGACCAGATGCAATAGTACTCAGAGTTATTATTATTTATATTATTATTAGTAGTAGTGCCATTATAATTATTTGTCATTCTCCTCAGCTGTCAATATATTCTTATCTCAGCTTCATAGTAAAGCAAAAACTATGAAAATAACTTCCGTTCATTGCGCCAAAAAAGTCAAACACAGTTTACAACTAATATTTCATATCTTGCAGCATGTTATATTTCTCTGTTCTATTAAAAATTCTATTTTTGAGCTACTGAATGAAAAACATCTTTTGTAGCTTCTGTTTTATTGTTTTATGCAATCTGTGACTATAAACTGAAGCAAAGAATTATAACGGACTATTCCTGGTGTGTTTGGATTGAACAGCATCCGTGTGTGAATTCACAATCAATAAAACATTTAGAAGCAATCAACAGCATTTCCATTTTTCTCAAGCAAAATTACTTCCTCCCATCGTTTTTATGTTTTATAGGAATACCTGAAATGTTGTGTGATTTAAAAATGAAGGAAAATGAATTCTATCCATCCAAAAATGAAGTCTTGTTTAGATTATTAAGAGTTTTGTCATATTTTTGTGCGGGTTTAAATGGCTAATTTTGTTTCATGCATTATAATTTTGCCAGTCTGACTTGTGCATACACAAGCGATTAGGAAATGCTAGTTTTGGTTCATTTTCTAATAAGATAATATTTCTTAATAACAACTCATCTTGGTTATGAAAAAGACGTTTGGTTTATGCAACATCTTGACACGGCTGTGATGACTGGAATGATATTCAAGATAAGACGCACACAAACCCACACTGTAACAGCCGGCAGCTAAAAATGTAGAAGCTTTAAGACATAGCCTAAGAAAACATTGAGTTTAACTTTTACGACTTATATTTTAATTTATTTTGAATATGAGCAGTCGTTTGACCCACACTGATGCATCAGTTCAGTGATTAACAAACCCAAAGAATCGATTCAAAATGAATTGATCAGACGTGTTATCTGGTGTAAAGTTACATTCTATTTTTTGAGAAGATTGTTTTTCATATAGAGGTTGGGAATGAAGTTTGTGATTTGATATGAATGAAAGTGAATCATCATATAATATCGTCTCAAATCGATCTGAATCGAATCGAATGAAAATTGTGTCGTAGCAGACTTTGTGTAATGGTCGTCGTCCACTGATTCGATTTGTATTGAAACTTGTCAAAGAGAATTATTGCACACATAATTTGATGTGTGATTTGGTGTTGTCGGACCGATCTGACGCAAGCTTCGGCTGTCAAAGATAAAAATCATGTGATTATGTAATTAAACAAATATAAAGTTTACAAAGTGAGAATGTTTAACTCCAGTAAACCTTCTTGTTTTAATAAAGCACTACCAGAGTCATCGCCCAAATTGAAACTCTTTTCCCTTACATGGTAATGACTTGATAGAAGAGAGGGATCACGCCTACAACGGTGTACTTGTATTAAAGGGAAATGTAGAGAGAGATTGTGAAATTCAGACAGTTGTGGTGAAGATGAAGAGAGCCGTGGTTGTAGCGCTACTGCTGCTGCTGCTGCAGAACGAACTGCACAAGACTGAAAGTGCAGATTCTCCTAAAGCTCTGGATCTACCTTCGGGACTCCGGCAACTGAGAGCCATCGTGTACGAGCAGGGGACCGCGCTGGTTGAGCTGAAGATCGAAATGAAACATATGGAACAGGACAATGCAGGTACGTTTTTCTTTTCAAAAGAAACCATGGGGTGACGGTGATGGTCTGGTGGTCTTACTCAGGGTGTTGCTGGGGAACCCAATGATAGTAGGCGTGCTGGAGGTAGGATTCAACAAACCCATGATCTGGTGGTGGTCTTCTCACGGACCCTAGCATAGTAGGGGTGCTGGAGGTAGGATTCGAACCTGCGATCGAGTGGTGGTGATGGTGGTCTAATGGTTAGGAGACTCAAGAGGCTCGTATCCAAAACGTATCCATTTTCCTAATTTCAGGAAGTCTCCCAACTTGTGGTTAAGGGTCTTGTTCAGGGACCCAGTGATGGTAGGGTTCGAACTCTCAATCTCTTGGTCCAGAGGTGAGTATTCTAACCACTAGGCCACCAACTAGACCATGCAAACGGGTTTGAATTCTATCTCCAGCGCTCCTACTGTCCTTGGATCCCTGAGCAAGACCCTGAGCATGACCACCACGAGATCATGGGTTTCAATCCTACCTCCAGCACTCCTACTGTCCCTGAGCAAGACCCTTAACCTCAAGCTGCTCCAGGGAGACTGTCCCTGAAATTAGGAAAATGCTGTAAATGTAGATGCAGATACTATGGCAAACATCTAATGTGCTTTAATGCTACGTACGTGGTGTTCAGAATCTGCCATCAGTGCTTTTGACGTCTTGCATCTCTCACAATTTGCTCTTTCAGCACTGAAGGCCAAACTGGAAAAACTGATCAAGTTGTCCAAGCAATCCGAGAGTAATTTGGACGAGTTGAAAAAGGAGGCTTCAGGTAATTAAACTCTTCCAGTCTGATCCGATTGCACCCGCACAATTTAAAGGTGATGTCCGTGTAAACGCTTCTTCATTCTCAGCGCAAGTAGCACAGCTGAGCACTACTAAAACCAAACTGGAAGTCAGCGAGAAGCAAGTGAAGAAAGTGAAGAAAGAGACTGCCGGTAAATTGTTGCTTCATGTAAACTTCTGGAACAGGAAAATAGTGTTGGATTGTATTTTTGATGAATTTATTGATTTTACATATTACATCGATACATACATATTTATAGATGTTTTACTGATGTAAACATCATATTGTTACCCCCTAGCTATGCAAGACTCGCTACAATCCAATCAAAAGGACTTGCAGAACCTACAGAAAGAGAATGCGGGTAAAACACAAAACAACAATCAACAAATAGCTGATAATAAAGTATTTTAAGCTCAAATGCTGCTGTTTGACTGTCGTTTGCCCTAAACAGCTCTCAAAGGCAGATTGGCCACTAGTGAAGACACCATTGAGGATCTGAAGTCACATGCGACAGGTAAAATTGGATTTCTCTGACTTGTAATCAGATTTACATGTGAACATTGTAATTGTTCACATCTGTAACCTTCAAGGTTTTTTTTGTTGATGTTTGTGCAGAAAGATCAAAAATAGCCTTCACAGCTGCCTTGTCTACGACTCTTGGTCCTATAAGTGGCGATTCTAACATCGTCTACTCAAATATCATCACCAACATCGGAGGAGGATACAACTCAGGGACAGGTAGCAACACTTGTAGAGAAAACACAAGTGGGATCAAAGTTTTAATCAGTAATTTCATTCCACAATTCTGGCTTATTCTTCAGCCTGGCGCCTCTTTAAATTTGTTTAAGTATTCATTTTACCCGTTTATTGTTACAGACCCAATCTCAAATATGAATTTATTTGCTGGCAAAATTGATTACCATGATAGAATTAAACTTCTCTCTGTAGAATTTTTATTTCAGCAAAATTAAGTGCATTGAAAGTTAATGTCTTTTAATAATGTCTTCTGTTTAAACACAGACTTTGAACCAGTTTCATAGATTGTGATTAAGCCTTAGCCCAGTGGTGTTTCCCAAAAGCGCAGTTGCTATGTTAGTTGCTAATGTTCACTGTGTTAGTTGCTAACGTTCACTGTGTTAGTTGCTAACTACACTGTTAGTAGCTAATGTACGCTGTTAGTTGCTAATGCTCACTATGTTAGTTGCTAACGTACACTATGTTAGTTGCTATGTACAGTAGTCAGCAACTATGCTTTTGGGAAACACATCCCTGTTTGATGAGTTAGTGAAATAACAAATAATTTTAAGAATTTAAAGACTTTGAAGTGCGTAATTGTCTTTGTCTAGTATTGTCTAGTGTTTGATGGGAAGGGTAACTGGTGTTATCTCTTCTTTCAGGACTCTTCACAGCTCCAGTTAAAGGCGTCTACTACATCAGGCTCACTAGCTGTACAGGAAAAAGTGGCTATAATGTGGGCGTGTATCTGTACAAGAACCATGAACGGCTGCTCTACCAGTACCAGTACGATTATAACGGCTATGTCAGATTCATAAGTGGTGGGATTACGGTTCAGATGAATGCAGGAGATTATGTCTACACCCGTTTACCCAATGGTTATGTTCTCCCCGAAAATGGGAAAAATTGCAACACCTTTACTGGTCTCTGCCTCTTTGCCATGTCATAACCATTTGTTATTTGTTACTACTGCACTTAACACATTAGCTAAACCCAACCAAGTAAGCTTAGCATCTTTCATGAGATCTTATTTCTTGCTATCAATCAATAAACTGCTAATCTTGGGCTTGATGTACTGGTCTTTCTTGTTACAACCATGACAGTTCATGATGATGTGAATGTAAAGCATTTATCTACACACCGGAGCTGCAAGATAATGATCAGCTTTTACGCGATCGTTCACTGTTATTCTGTGCACAAAAACAGAGGTAAATGCGTTAATGCACGTAAATGACATTCTTTGTGATGTAAACACTGTGTGTGAGCGCTCATGATATGGAAAGCCCTCACTAACAAAAACGCTCCAGTTCGGTCAAACCTTTATTACAGACCAAACCCATATTTTAGCTGACAAATAACAACCAATGTTCCACTCACAATACATCTATTTACTTGATGTTATTCTGGACACACATCCGTCGCATTATTGTGATGCGGCCCGAGTCACAGTGCTGGGGACTGTGGGAAATGTAGTTCTCTCCCACAAAGAGAGAATATATTGAGAGAGAACTCTGTATTGCAATATAGCTTAAAAATATAGCAATATTGTTTTTAGGCCATATTGCCAAGCCCTACCAGTGCAAATTTCCAGTATACACATAATGGTATTAATGTCATCCTTCTATACCGTGAACCTGATAAATTCCACACAGAATTGGACACCGATTACTTCATAATGTCATCACTTACTGGAGGACAATGGGCCCGAGCTACCTCATTTGTGGACGGCTTGGAGCCCTGTGCTTTTCCACAGAAAGATTCTTTTGTCTGGTTTTCATAAAACTTTTGATCATTTGTGTCTGGAAAAAGCAGTGGTGACCAGCTTTATGATTAATGACCTGGAATGATGGCCAAGTGGCGAGGCATCTGTCTTGTAAACCAAAGATCGTGGGATCGATCCCCGCTCGTGCCTTGGTTGAGTCTGGTGAGACCATTGAATCCCGGACTGGTAAATGTACCACTAACGTACTCATGAGCAAGGTGACTTCGCAAGCACTGCTCCCCGAGTGCTGCCTGTGTCAGCTGCCCACTGCTCCTTCATGGATGGGTAAAATGCAAAGTTCACATTGGGTTGTGGTGCACTGTGCGCTGTGGTGTGCTGTGCTGTGTTCGCAATGACAATTCTCATCCCCTAGTTAGAGAAAATTCTACACAAAAGGTACAAACTTCCACTGTTTCTTCCCATCACCTCACAACTGTCTTCAGACTGTCTGTTCAGATCTTTTGATATCCTTTAGTTTGTGTTTTCTAGCTTTAATAGGCTCTGGAGCAGCTGGTAATATGAATGATAAATGCCTGCTGGAACTGTATTATTTTTGCTCACCCCTGAAATTTTTCTTGTGATCCTTATCAGAAAAGTAACTTGATGTGTAACTGTGACTCAAGAACATTTACTGTTTGTCAACTCAGTGACAGGTTTCATCAAGATAACGATGTGCAGGTCATCAGACTAGCTCAGGTTCAGCAACACACGTGGCATCAGGCTTCTATTAAGTCATTCCATTCCAGATAACTATACACAATTCTGGCTTATCCTTCACCCTGGTGCATCTTTAGATTTGTTTAACTATTCATTTTGCACATTTCTTTTTGACAGACCCGATCTCACATTCTGTTTGACAACTTTAGTAGAATCAGTAGATTGATTGTGGAACCTTATCATTTTGGCCTTTTGCTCATGATCCTCTCGTGCCCTTATCAGAAAAGGAACTTGATGTGCAACCGTGACTCGTGAACATTTTCTGTCTGTCATCGTGCGGTGTAAAACTCTCCATTTCGCAACAAAGGGCATGCAGTAATTTACGAAAATATGCACATTTTAATTTCTAGGTCTTGTCTTTATTTTCTGTCTTGGGCGCAGTCCGTGTGCTTTACAAGTTATTTTTTTGTAACTGACTTAAATACCTTATAAATATGCTGCATGTAAAGATGTTCTCCACCATTCATTACCATGCTTTCTTGGCTCTTTATTATTTTCGCTATATGTGCTCCCACTTGGCTCTGTAATACGCAAGCATAATCTCACTTTTCATTGTTATGCTGATGACCTTCAGATCTATTTATCCATGAAACCAGATTGTATAAAATCATAAACCCAACTGCTTGAGTGTATTACAGAGGTTAAACTGTGGCTTTCACAGAATTTCCTACATCTGAATGAAGGAAAAACTGAATTTATTGTGTTTGGAGAGATAGATAACTCCAGCTTTTCACTTCAGGTATCTAATCAAGCAGTGAGAAATCTCGGGGTGATGTTTGACAGCACTCTAAAATTTGACAAACAGATTAACACAGTGTGTTACACCCCTTAGATGGTTCTTTTAGTTTCTGCAGGACTATGGGTAACCGGGGACATAACATTTAAATGATTTGTGTGGGTGAGTATGCAATGATGCCAGCAGGCAAATAGCGAGACAAATGTCGATCTTAAGGACCATGTATTATGCGCAGTGCTCAGTGAAAAGGTGGCATACGATGTTTACAGCATTTACAAAGACAAACAAGAAAGCATTGACAAAACAAATAAAAAAGAAAGGTGGGAAGGAAGAGCACGAGAGGTGCCAAATAAAAAAAATAAACAAAACAAAACACAGCTAGGTAAGGTTTGCAAGCTAAGCTAACTATCCAAAAGAAAATGTAGAAAGGAAAATCTTCGGCGTAACAACGCCCTATCTAAACTATTCTACCTAGTGGGAAAAACAAAACGTACAGCGGGTGGCACTCTCTCCTAAACTAGTGTATCTAATACATCCAGAATGCCCTATATGTTGTACAATGTATGTCGCGCGACCTACTTACCTGCTCACGCCTTCCCACCCTAACATACAGTGGGGGACAACAAAGACGGAACAATAAACGCAAGACTGTACAAACACTATCAACGAAGGACTTTTCAAGACGTATAAACACACAATATACAAAGCAATCTAGATAATACATTAATACGAGGAACACAAAAGAGCGTACAAGCATCGTAACCAAAAAAAGTACAAAGGTGAGCAACAAGCTGAGGCGCGCGCAACAATGACGGGACTTTAAACCAGCCGGGGTGCGAGGATTGGGTAACGTAAACCGGGACGTCATCATCCCGGTGGAAGAGTGACAGACTGGCGGGCCAATGAGAATCTGAAACACACAAAACTTTACACAACGCACGTATCAGCGTACGTAACACTTCCCCCCTTAAAGACTTAAATATAAATCATAAACAACAAAAAACAAAACACAGAACAAACAAGTTTACGCTCTAGACAATGTATCTGCGACTACATTTTCAGAACCCTTTTTATGTTTTATATTTAAGTTATAATCCTGAACAATTAGTGACCACCGCATGAGCCGCTGGTTGTGATTGCACATTCGTGACAAGAAAACTAATGGATTATGATCTGTATATACAGTCACAGGTAACAAAGACGAGCCAATGTAAACTTCAAAGAACTGCAATGCTAAAAGAAGTCCCAAGGCTTCTTTTTCGAAGGCTCGTTAAGACGAGCTTTTATCAACTCCACCTCTTATCTAAGGTTAAACCTTTTTTAAACCGCTGTGATCTTGAGAAAGCTATTCATGCTTTTATCAGTTCTAGGCTTGATTACTGTAATGCCCTTTATTTTGGCATTTCTAAATTTCTTTTGAATCATCTCCAACTTGTACAGGATGCTGCTGCATGCTTTTTAACTAATACCCCTAAGCGCGCACACATTACGCCAGTACTGTTGTCACTGTACTGGCTCCCTGTACATTTTAGGATCGATTTCAAGCTTTTAATGTTTGTTTTTAAATCCCTAAATGGCATTGCTCCGCCTTATTTATCCGAACTAGTAACTGTCAGGAAGTACAGCAGAACCTTAAGATCAACTGACCAACTCCTATTAGAGGTTCCAAGATCTAAATATAAACAATGGGGAGATAGAGCATTTTCTGTAGCAGCACCTAGTCTTTGGAACAAACTACCCCCTGAGATTCGAGCTATTTCTGACGAAGGCCTTTTTAAATCAAAACTTAAGACTTCTTTATTTCGGAAGGCTTTTAATCTTTAGTTAGGGTTTACGTTTCATTTTGTATCACGTACCCCATGCTGTGTCTTGTGACTATTCTTATTGCATGTTCTATGTGCTGTGTCTTTATATTTGCCATAGCGTATGATACTGTTGCAGTGATACTGTATTCTGTGGTATTTTACTGTTTTTATGGTATATATTTTCATATTTAAATTTATTTTTTTGACTGTGAAGCACTTTGGTAACTTTTAGTGCTGTAAAGCACTCTATAAATAAATGATTGATTGATTGATTGATTGATGCTTTCTCTGTATCATCTTCAGGACTGTGCTTTTGACATTTTCCCTAATGGCTCCCTAAAAGCTGAGCCTGTCCTCCACATCCAGAAAGCTATGCCATGTAATAACACACAGATGGGAAATGACTAGTAACAGGTATTATTCTGTCCCCATAGGTCACCAAAGCAGTAACATTAGGCTTCTTCTTCCTAGTGATAAAGTGAGTTGTTCTTGTTAAGCTGTTCAGATCTGGAAACAAACCTACAGTTAAATTCCTCTTATTTTTTCTCTCATTCCTTTCACCCTGGGATGATCAACACCACTGTGTTAAAATTAGATTTCATATGTGCCTATAATCCGGTATGAGAGAGAGAAATGAATGGCTTTTGTCTGTAGTAGAGGTCATTATGAATATGTAGTGATGCTGTGGGCTCTCAAACGCGACCTTCTAATCTGTGTTTTTTTTCCAGTAACATCTCTGAAAGTCAAAGTGAACTTTGTAATCTCTCTCTACTGTTAACATGTATACAGAGAGATGGAATGACATGGCTTCAAACAGCCACACCTAGAAGTAATGGCAAATGATAACCTTAAATTAGCGGTAGGAAAAGATGCAAAGACACAAACATTAGGATCTTTATATAAAGTTAACTATGTGAGGGATTAATATGTGCAAAATTGTCAACGGGGTGTCAAGTGAAAAATAACCACAATCAGTAATATGTACACAAAACAATGTGTAAATTTGTAACAGCGTTAAGGGAGAGAAACTACAAAACAGTAATATGTACAATAATGCTCAAAAATTCAGCAAACTGTAATAACAGCAATCATGGGAGATAAAACTACAATCAGTAATATGTACAAGCACTGTTCCTCATATTGTAGCATTAGTCAATGGGAGAGAAACCACAGTTGCCAATCATGGAATAAAAATGTTTTACTTGAATACCAAAGATCAGCACTGCTTAACATGAAAGTAATAGTATGGTGGTATGGCATAGTATGTTCTTAAAATAAACACTGTCTCGAGGGACCAGTTCAATGTAGCATTGATGAGAGATTGTCCAACGAAAGCAGCACGCATCACAAAACAATGGTGAGTAATATAACATTAAAGCCAAGGAAAGTGTTTAATAAAGCAGAGTCACTCAGCTCCCAACATTTTAACAGAGTTACGGAGAAGAAGAGGGTGTTTGCCTTACCACATTGTACCTATGAAAGAGGTATAAAAGAGAAGGGTGTAATCTCAGACACAAAGGTGGGAGAGAGTTAGGTGAAGATGAAGATAAAGGTAGCTCTGCTGTTGATGCTGCTGCTGCAGAACAACCTGGTGAGACTGAAAGTGTAGAGGTGACAAATTTGTGGATCCAGCTTCAGAACTGAAGCAACTGGAGGAACATCAAGGAGAGCGGGTACTGCGCTGACTAACATCAAGATGGGAATTGAAAACATGTGAAAAAGAAGAATGCAGGTAATTGTTTTGCAGGAGAAAAACCTTAGAACACGTTGTTGGTGTTAACCAAGCAGTTGTAATATGATTTATTGCAACCTTGTTTTAACTTGTGTGTTAAATAGTTTTGACTTACTCATCGCTTTCTTTTTTTCCAGAGTTGAAGACCAAGCAGATCGAGCTGTACAGCGAGTGGAGAGTAATCTGAGGGCTTAAAAGAGGTTTCAGGTAATAAAAACCATTATAGTTCTACTTTGCAGCACTTGCACATGCAGTTTGAAAAGTACTGGTGGGTACTTGGTCTGAAAGTGGTCAATGTTCAAGTAATCTGCATTAATGAACTAAAAGCTGATAAATAGTGCGCTTAGTTAAACTCTCTCTTACTATTGTGTATAACTGTTAGCAGTATGCAACAGTTGGGTGTGAACAGAATATCATCGGTTCAAATCACAGACTGGTTGTTACCACTGCAAAATTGATTAGCAAGGTATGGGCGCGTTCATTAGCTGCCCACGTTTCACGGATGGGTCAAATGCAGGGCTCACAGATGAAGTTGTGGTTCGCTAGTGCTGTGATGTCCATTAATGACAAATAATCACCTTACTTTCACTTGTGACTGTGATCTGAACAGCTCTGAAGAGCAGACTTTGCCACTTCAGGTGAAGATGAGGTTGAGAAACTGAGAGAACAGTCATAGGTAAAAGTTGAATACCAAAGAAAGAAATTGAATCAAATTTCATATGCTCTCGGTGCATTCAGAAATGTCTATTTGTGGTTGATGTTTGTGCAGAAAGACTGCAATAGCCTTCTGACTTTGCCGCTTGGCTTCAACTATGGCCCTCTCAGTGAAGTTTCAAATGTCACTCACCAATGTCAATACCAACGTTGGAAAAGCTACAACTCAGTAACAGGTACAGTCGAGATAACACTGTACAAAATTCCCCATGATGCTGACAAAAATACAAAGCCAGAAAACACTGTATTTTATCTCTGCATCTTAGAATATATATTTTTTAAAAGACCAAAAGGAAACTTATTAAACATTTTAGTGCAAACGAAATAAGTCTTTAAAGTCGGCTTAACTTGACGTTGTGTTATTTTTTATGAATCTTCACAGCACCAATGGCTGGTGTGTATCACATCAGGTTCAATGCACCTGTTCAGGAAAGGGTGGCTACTACCTGGCGCGCAGTATCTGCAGGTTATCCACCAATCCATTATCCTCGTATATATAATCATACGGCTATGCCAGCTGGTGCAGCAGCTGGGGTTACATTAGCTGAATGCGGAGATGCTCATACCGCTTACATAAATCGTTCTTCGGGAATATCACGAAACTGCAAACACTTTTCAGTGGTTTCATCCTCTTTTCTATGTGACTACCACACCTCCATCAATAAATTGCAATTCTTGATCATTACAAATCTGTTTTTCCTTTTTACAGTTAAGTATTAAAGTTCATGCACGTTGGCGATACGTATGCCATCGCTAAATTGCAATGATATTATGTGGGCCACATGTCGCATCTTCTCTTATGTCCAGTCTTTGGCTTAGAGATATGTCTGTTAAGCAAATCTAAAACGCACCTCTTGAAGTGAATCCATTGGAACTGGCTCCTGAATGGGGAGCTGAGACACTTTGTTTTTATTCTCTCTCTCCACATGTGCTAGAGAGTAACAAGAGAGGGAGAGGCAAAAGAGAAGGAGAGAGAAAAGAAAGAAAGAAAAGAGAACAGTAAAAAGTTTATAAACATTGAATATAGAATCAGAGATTGGATCTTTTGTCAAATTGAGATGGGTATTTGTTTTTGTACTTTAAAATTTATTTTGATTTATTAGGAAATGTTCCTTCACAAAAGAGGGAATATATTGAGAGATAGCTCTTATTGCAATATAGCTAAAAAGATAGCAGTATTATTTTTAGCCACACCAAAGCCCTACCATTGCAAAAAATTCTATATATAAATATGAGTACATTGTCATCCTTCTAGACAATGAACCTGGATAAATTCCACACAGAATTGGACAAGTTTACTTCATAATGTCATTGTTTGATTGGAGATGTTAATGAGCTACTCATTTGTAGATGGCTTTTGATTCATATCTGGAAAAGCAGGGTGATCTCAGCTTTATCATTAATGACCCAAGTATGATGGCCAAATTTTGTAAACCAAAGATCATATGGGATCAATTCTCGCTTTGGTGCCTTAAGGAGACTGGTGAGACTTGCAATTGGGGCAGTTGGTAGACGCTGTGATAGGAAAGTCACCAGTTTGAATCCTGGACCGGTAAAGGTACCACTAAGGTACTCATGAGCAAAGATGCCCTGCTAATAAAGCTCCCTGAGTGCTGCCTGTGTCAGCTGTCCACTGGTCCTTCGTGGATGGGTCAAAGGCAGAGGTCACATTGGGTTGTGGTGCACTGTGTGCTGTGCTGTGCTGTGATCACAATGACAATTCTCATCCCCTAGTTAGTATAGTGCACTAATTCACTCCAAAGGTATAAACTTCCACGCCTTTCCCATCACTTTGAATTGCCTTCTAGTTTAAAACATGCAAGTCTGGCTGCTACACCTGTAGACTCCATTATTGTGATTGATGCTGGAACCAGATATTTTTGCTCACCCCGACCTTGTACCCTGACTATACATAATCCTGGCTTATCCTTCACCCTGGTGCGTCTTTAGATTTGTATAACTATTCATTTTGCACACTTCGTTTTGACAGACCTGATCTCATTCTGTTTGACAATTTTAGTGAAAATTATGGATGATTTTAAGAAGTTAAGATTGATTCAACCTTATCATTTTGGCCTTGTGCTCGTGATCCTCTCATGCCCTTATCAGAACAGGAACTTGATGTGCAACCGTGACTTGTGAACATTTTCTGTCTGTCATCGTGCGGTGTAAAACTCTCCATTTCGCAACAAAAGGCATTCAGCAATTTACAAAAAATATGCACATTTTAATTTCCAGGTTCATTTCTTTAATTTCTGTCTTAAGAGTCTGTGTGCTTTTACAGTTATTTTTTGTAACTGACCCAAATATCTTATAACACTGCATGTAAAAATGTTTCCACCATTCATTACCATGTTTTCTCCTCATCATCTTCAGGACTGTTCTTTTGATGTTTTCCCTAATGGCTCCCTAAAAGCTGAGCCTGTCCTCTCTCACATCCAGAAAGCCATGCCATGTAATAACACACAGATGGAACACTAGTAACAGGTATATTCGGTCTCATAGGTCAGCAGTAACATTAGGTTTCTTCTTCCTAGTGATAAAGTGAGTTGTTCTTGTTGCTGTTCAGATCTGAACAAACCTACAGTTAAATTCTCTTATTCTTTTCCTCTCATTCCTTTCAATTCCTGGGATGACTGTATCAACTAATTGTGTGTTAAAATTAGATTTCATATGTGCCTCATAATCCCGGTATGAGAGAGAGAAATGAATGGTTTTTGTCTGTAGTAGAGTATTATGAATATGTAGTGATGCTGTAAAATTTCTCAAACGCACCTTCTAACTATTGTGGTTTTTTTTTCTCCAGTACTTGGAAAGTCAGTAAACTTTGTAATCTCTACTGTTACATGTATACAGAGATGGAATGACATGGCTTCAAACAGCCAATTTTATATATACTATAAAACATAACCTTAAATTAGCGTGTAGGAAAAGATGCAAAAGACACAAAACATTAGATCTTTATAGTTAACTATGTGAGGGGATTAATAGTATGTAAATTGTCATAACGGTGTCATGAAAATAACCACAATCAGTATTATGTACAATGTAAAACAATGTGTACCTTGTAACAGCGTTAAGGGAGAGTAGAAACTACAAACAGTAATATAAAAATAAATAATGCTCAAAAAATTGTGCAACCAGGCCATGAAAAGCAATCAAGTGGAGATAAACTACAATCAGTAATATGTACAAGTACTGTTCAATATTGTAGCATTAGTCACGTGGAGAGAAACTACAGTTACAATCATGGAATAAAATGTTTTTGCATTGAATGTTTGCAAGATCAGCATCAGTTTAACATGAGTAATAGTATGGTATGAAGTGGTATAGTATGTTCTGAAAATAAACACTGTCTTGGAGACCAGTTCAATGTAGCATTGATGAGATTGTCCAACGAAAGCAGCACGTGCATCACAAAACAGCGGTGGGTAAATTGCAACACACAGTCGAAAAAAAAGCTTAATAAAGCAGAGTCACTCAGCCCCTAATACTTTACTCTGACATGGAAAGAAGAAGAGGTGTTTGCCCTCACATTGTACTCAAGGAAAGAGGTATAAAAAGAGAAGGGTGTGGATCTTCAGACACAAGCGTAGGGAGAGAGTTAGGTGAAGATGAAGATGAAAGCTGTGATTGTGGCTCTGCTGTTGATGTGCTGCTGCTGCAGAACAACCTGCAGGAGACTGAAAGTGTAGAGGTGACAAATTCTATGGATCCAGCTTCAGAACTGAAGCAACTGAGGAACATCGTGGTGGCGGAGATGGGTACTGCGCTGGACTAACATCAAGATGGAATTGAAACATGTGAAAAGAAGAATGGTAATTGCTTTTGCAGGAGAAACCTTAGAACACGTTGTTGGTGTTAACTAAGAAGAAGATTGCTGCAAACTTTTGCTTTCAACTTGTGTTAAAATAGTTTTTGACTTACTCTCAATGCTTTTTCCAGAGTTAAAGACTCACAGATCGAAAGCTGTACAAAGGAGGAGAGCAATTCAGAGGTTTAAAAAGAGGTTTCAGGTAATAAACCATTATAGTTTACTCGCAGCACTTGCACATGCAGCTGGAAAGTAATTGCGGTACTTATTCGAAAGTGGTCAATGTTCAAGTAATTCAGCCATTGTTCAAAGCTGATAACAGTGCGTTTAGTTAAACTCTTTACTATTGTGTATAATCATAAGAAGCAGGCGTAATGTGTTGGGTGTGAACAGAAGGTCACGGTTCAAATCACAGACTGGTTAAGTTACCACTTCGAGGTACTGATTAGCAAGGTGGTTGGCGTTCACATTAGCTGCCCACTGCCCTCTCAATGGATGTGGGTCAAATGCAGGGGTCACATTTAGTTGTGGTTCGCTGCAAAGCCAGTGATGTGTCCACAATGACAAATAATCACTCACTTTCACTTGTGACTGTGATCTGAACAGCTCTGAAGAGCAGACTGGCCACTAGTGAAGATGAGGTTGAGAAACTGAGGAGAACAGTCATAGGTAAAAGTTGAATACCAAAGAAAGAACAATCAAATTTACATGCTCTCGCATTCAGAAATGTTCATTTTGTGGTCAAGTGTTTCTGTGCAGAAAGATCAAAAATAGCCTTCACGGCCGGTTTGGCTTCAACTAAGGGCCCCTCTCTGCGAAGTTTCTTCAAATGTCGCTTATCGTAATGTCGATTACCAACGTTGGAAAAGCTTACAACTCAGTAACAGGTACAGTCGAGATAACACTGCATGTCTCAGCTGATGCTGACAAAAAATACAAAAAAGGCCAGAAACACTGTATTTTATCTCGCATCTTGCATATATATATTTTAAGTTAACTGCAAGCACAAACTACTAACATTTTTAAAGTCTGAGAAATAAGTTCTAAAAAAAGCCAGCTTTTAACTCTGACGTTGTGTTATTTCAGGAATCTTCACAGCACCAATGGCTGGTATTACATCAGGTTCAATGCACCTGTTCAGAAAGGGTGGCTACTACTCTGGCGCAGTATCTGTATAAGAACCACCAATCCATTATCCTCGCAGGCGAGTATAACTACACGGTTATGCCAGTTCATGCAGCAGTGCTGGGGTTAAGCATCAGTCGCACGCGGGAGACGTTGTCTATACCCGCTTACATAAATCTCATGTTCTCTGGGAATATCACGGAAACTGCAACACTTTCAGTGGTTTCATCCTCTTTTCTATGTGATCATTTCACACTTCATCAATAAATTGCAATTCTTGATCATTACAACTGTTTTTCCTTTTTAAAGGTTTTATACAGTTCACATGCACAAGCTGAAGTGACGTGGCGCCATCGCTAAATTGCAATGATATTATGGGCCACATGTCGCATTTCTGTTATGTCCAGTCTTTGACTAGAGATATGTCTGTTACAAACGAAAACGAATCTTTAGTGAACGATTGTTCTGCCCTGAATGGGAGCTGGAGACACTTTTGTTTTATTCTCCCACATGTGATATAGAGTACCAAAGAGAGGAGAGGCAAAGAGAAGGAGAGAGAGAAAGAAAAGAAAGAGAACAGTAAAAGTTTATAAATATTGTACACAATCAGAGATTGCATCTTTTTGTCAAATTGAGATGGGTATTTGTTTTTGTACTTGAAAATTTATTTTGATTTATTATGGGAAATGTTCTCTTCCACAAAGAGGGAATATGCTGAGATAGCTCTTTTTATTGTAATATAGCTTAAAAGATAGCAGTATTATTTAGCCACATCACCAAAAGCCCTACCATTGCAAAATTCTAGTATATAACATTGATATTAATGGGGTTATCCTTCTAGACAATGAACCTGATAAATTCCACACAGAATTGGACAAAGTTTACTTCATAATGTCATTGTTTACTGGAGGATGTTGGGGCTGAGCTACCTCATTTGTAGATGGCTTAATTATCTATATCTGAAAAAGCAGGGTGACTAGCTTTATCATTAATGACTACATGATGGGCCAAATTTGTAAACCAAAGATCATGGATCAATTCCCCGCTGTGCCTTGGTTGAGACTACTGGTGAGACTTGGGTAATTGGGGCAGTTGGTAGATTTAGGATAGGAAAGTCAGTTTGAATCCTGGACCGGTAAAGGTACCACTGAGGTACTATGAGCAAGATGCCTTCCAGGCACAGCTCCCTGAGTGCTGCCTGTGTCAGCTGTCCACTGGTCCTTCGTGGATGGGTCAAAGGCAGAGGTCACATTGGGTTGTGGTGCACTGTGTGCTGTGCTGTGCTGTGATCACAATGACAATTCTCATCCCCTAGTTAGAGAAAATTCATCTACTCTAAAGGTACAAACTTCCAATGTTTCTTCCCATCACTTTGCAACTGTCTTCAGTTTAAACATGCAAGTCTGGCTGCTACACCTGTAGACTCATTGTTATAGATTGATGCTGGAACCGTATTATTTTTGCTCACCCCGACCTTGTACCCTGACTATACATAATCCTGGCTTATCCTTCACCCTGGTGCGTCTTTAGATTTGTATAACTATTCATTTTGCACACTTCGTTTTGACAGACCTGATCTCACATTCTGTTTGACAACTTTAGTGAAATTATGGATGATTTTAAGAAGCGATGATTGCAAACCTTACTATTTTTGGCCTTGTGCTCGTGATCCTCTCATGCCCTTATTTCAGAACAGGAACTTGATGTGCAACCGTGACTAGAACATTTTCTGCCTGTCATCGTATGTGTAAAACTTCCATTTTGCAACGTAAAAGGCATTCAAAGTATTTACAAAAAATATGCACATTTTAATTTCCAGGTCTTGTCTTTAATTTCTCTGTCTTGGGCTATTCGTGTGTTTTATGTTATTTTTTTGTAACTGACTCAAATATCTTATAAATACACTGCATGTAAAAATGTTCTCCACCATTCATTACCATGCTTTCTCCGTATCATCTTCAGGACTGTTCTTTTGATGTTTTCCCTAATGGCTCCTGTGCTGAGCCTGTCCTCTCACATCCAGAAAGCCATGCCATGTAATAACACACAGATGGAACACTAGTAACAGGTAATATTCGTCCCTATAGGTCAAAGCAGTAACATTAGTTTCTTCCCAGTGATAAAGTGAGTTGCCTCTGTTGCTGTTCAGATCTTCGAACAAAACCTACAGTTACCTTCTTATTCTTTTCCTCTCATTCTTTTCACCCTGACTTTCAACACCACTGTGTTAAAATTAGATTATATGCTTATAATCCCGGTATGAGAGAGAGAATGAATGGCTTTTGTCTGTAGTAGAGGCTACAGAATATGTAGTGATGCTGTGTGGGCTCTCAAACGCACTCTCTTAACTACAGGTTTTTTTCCAGTAACACTCTGAAAGTCAGTAAACTTTGTACCTCTACTGTTAACATGTATACAGAGAGAGGAATGACATGGCTTCAAAAACAGCCAATTTTATATATACTATAAAAACATAACCTTTTAAATGGGTAGGAAAAGATGCACACACAAAACATTAGGATCTTTATAAAGTTAACTATGTGAGGATTAATAGTATGTGCAAATTGTCATAACGGGTGTCAAGTGAAAATAAACTACAATCAGTAATATGTACAATGTAAAACAATGTGTAAATTTTGTAACAGCGGTTAAGGGGAGAGAAACTACAAACAGTAATATGTACAAATAATGCTCAAAAATTGTGCAAACTGTAATAACAGCAATCAAGTGGAGATAAACTACAATCAGTAATATGTACAAGTACTGTTCAATATTGTAGCATTAGTCACGTGGAGAGAGATCTACAGTTACAATCATGGAATAAAATTGTTTTGCATTGAATGTTTGCAAGATCAGCATCAGTTTAACATGAGTAATAGTATGGTATGGTATGGTATAGTATGTCTTTAAAAATAAACACTGTCTCTGAGACTAGCCCAAATAGCATTGATGAGAGATTGTCCACTTTGAGCAGCACGTGGCATCACAAAAACACATGGTGAGTAAATTGCAACACAGTCATGAGTGCCACAAAGCAGAGTCACCAGCCCCAATACTTTTACCGCATATGGAGTAGTGAAGAAGAGGTTTAACTCCTACCACATTGTACCTGGGCGAAAGAGGTGCAAAAGAGAAGGGTGTGGACCTCTAGACAAGGTAGGGGAGAGAGTTGGCAGAAGATGAAGATGAAAGCTGTGATTGTAGCTCTGCTGTTGATGTTGGCGCAAGAACAACCTGCAGGAGACCGAAAGTGCGACAAATTTGTGATCCAGCTTCAGAACTGAAGCAACTGAGGAACATCGTATGAGATGGGTACTGCGCTGACCAACATCAAGATGGAATTGAAACATGTGAAAAAGAAGAATGTGTAATTGTTTTGCAGGAGGAACCTTAGAACACGTTGTTGCAAAGAACCAAGCAGTTGTATTATGATTTATTGCAACTTTTGCTTTCAACTCTGTGTGTTAAAATAGTTGACTTTACCTCACGCTTTCTTTTTTTTCCAGAGTTGAAGACCAAGCAGATCGAAAGGTACAAAGGAGTGGAAGAGCAACTAGAGGGTTTAAAAAGCAGGTTTGCAGTAATAAAAACCATTATGTGTCTTACTTCGGGCAGCACTTGCATATGGAAGTTGGAAAAGTAATTGGTGGCAATTTGTCTGAAAGGGTCAATGTTCAAGCATCTGCATTAAATGAACTAAAATTCGATAACAGTGCGCTTAGTTAAACTCTGGCTGTATAATCATAAGAAGCAGGCAGAATAGTTAGTGAACAGAAGGTCACCGGTTCGAATCCCAGACCGGTTAAGTTACCACTGAGGTACTGATTAGCAAGGTATGGGCGTTGCCCACATTAGCTGCCCACTGCTCTCTCACGGATGGGTCAAATGCAGGGGTCACATTTAGTTGTGGTTCGCTGTGCTGTGATGTGTCCACACGAGCAATATCACCACTTTCACTTGTAGACTGTATCTGAACAGCTCTGAAGAGCAGACTGGCCACTAGTGAAGATGAGGTTGAGAAACTGAGGAGAACATTACAGGTAAAAAGTTGAATACCAAAGAAAGAAATTGAATCCTAAATTTACATGCTCTCGTACCAGAAATGTCTATTTTAGGTTGATGTTTGTGCAGAAAGATTCAAAAATAGCCTTCACGGCCGGGTTTACTTCAACTAAGGGCCCTCTCAGTGAAGTTTCAAATGTCGCCTACTGAATGTCATCACCAACGTTGCAAAAGCTTACAACTCAGTACAGGTACAAATGAGATAACACTGCATGTCTCAGCTGATGCTGACAAAAAATACAAAAGGCCAGAAAAACACTGTATTTTATCTCTGCATCTTGTATATATATATATTTTTAAAAGAATAAAAAGCACAAACTACTAATACTTTTAGTAAACTTAGAAATAAGTTCTAAAAGTCATTTTAACTCTGACGCTAGGTTATTTCAGAATCTTCACAGCACCAATGGCTGGTGTGTATACCACATCAGGTTCACACCTGTTCAGTGAAAGGGTATACCACTCTGGCGTGTATCTGTATATTAATCCTACCAATCCATTATCCTCGTGTGTGAGTATAATCCGCCACGGTTATGCCAGTTATGCAGCAGTTGGGTTACACTTTCAGTTGAACGTGGAGACGTTGCCTATACCTGCTTACATGTCTTCATGTTCTCTGGGGAATATCACGAAACTGCAACACCTCAGTGCCATCCTCTTTTCTATGTGATCACCCACACTTCATCAATAAATTGCAATTTCTTGGATCATTACAAACTGCTCTTCCTTTTTTTACAGCTAGTGACAGTCTGGCGCACAAGCTGAAGTGATATCGTATGCCATCACAAATTGCAATGAGACAGGGCTACATGTCGACTGGTGTCCAGTCTTGACTCAGAGATATGTCTGTTGGCAAAACGAAACGACTCTTGAAGGTGAACGATTGGAACTGGCTCCTGAATGGGAGCTGGGAGACACTTCTTTGGTTTATTCTCTCTCTCTCCCACACATGTGAGCAGCAACAAGAGAGGGAGAGGCAAAGAGAAGGGAGAGAGAGAAAGAAAGAAAGAAAGAGAACAGTAAAAAGTTTATAAATATTTTACATACAATCAGAGATTGCATCTTTTTGTCAAATTGAGATGGGTATTTGTTTTTGTACTTGAAAATTTATTTTGATTTATTGTGGGAAATGTTCTTTCCACGAGGGAATATATTGAGATAGCCTTTATTGCATAGCTTAAAAGATAGCAGTATTATTTTTAGCCACATCACCAAAGTCTCACCATTGCAAAAATTCTAGTATATAAATATTGATATTAATGCTATCCTTCTAGACAATGAACCCGATAACTCCACACAGAATTCGACAAAGTTTACTTCATAAATGCTGCTGTTTATTGGAGGATGTTAGCTGAGCTTACCTCATTTAGATGGTTTTGATCATTCATATCTGAAAAGCAGGGAGACCAGCTTTATCATTAATGACCTGGCATGATGGCCAAATTTTGTAAACCAAAGATCATGGGATCAATTCCCGCTTGTGCCTTGGTTGAGACTGGTGAGATTCTGGTAATTGGGGCAGTTAGACGCCAGATAGGAAAGTCACCAGTTTGAATCTCTGAATCGCAAGAAAACACTAAGGTACTATGAGCAAGATGCCTTCCCAGGCACAGCCCCTGAGTGCTGCTCAGTCAGCTGTCCACTGGTCCTTCGGATGGGTCAGTGCGCAGAGGTCACATGGGTTGTAGCACTGTGTGCTGTGCTGTGCTGTGATCACAATGACACCTCTCATCCCCAGTTAGAGAAAATTCATCTACTCTAAAGGTACAAACTTCCAATGTTTCTTCCCATCACTTTGCAACTGTCTTCAGTTTAAACATGCAAGTCTGGCTGCTACACCTGTAGACTCATTGTTATAGATTGATGCTGAACCGTATTTTTTGTTCTTCACCCCGACCTTGTACCCTGACCATACATAATCCTCTGGCTTATCCTTCACCCCTGGTGCGCTTTTTAGATTGTATAATATTCATTTTGCATATTTCTTTTTGACAGACCCGATCTCACATTCTGTTTGACAACTTTAGTGAAATTATGGATGATTTTTAAGAAGTTGGGGAGTCGACTGGAACTTTATCATTTTTGGCCTTTGTGTCAGATCCTCTCATGCCTCTTATCAGAACAGGAACTGATGTGCAAACCGTGACTTGCAACATTTTTGTCTGTCATCGCAAGCGGTAAAACTTCCATTTCTGCAACAAAAGGCATTCCAAAGTAATTCTACAAAAATATGCACATTTTAATTTCCAGGTCTTGTCTTTAATTTCTGTCTGCTTAGCCTGTGTGTTTCAGTTATTTTTTGTAACTGACCCAAATATCTTAGGAGTAAATACACTGCATGTAAAAAATGTTCTCCACCTCATTCATTACCATGCTTTCTCCGCAGATTTCATCTTCAGGACTGTTCTGATGTTTTCCCCACGGCTCCCAAAGCTGAGCCTGTCCTCTCTCACATCCAGAAAGCCATGCCATGTAATAACACACAGATGGAACACTAGTAACAGGTATTATTCGTCCCCATAGGTCAGCAGTAACATTAGGTTTCTTCTTCCTAGTGATAAAGTGAGTTGTTCTTGTTGCTGTTCAGATCTGAACAAACCTAGCAATTCCTCTTATTCTTTTTTTCCTCTCATTCCTTTCTCACCCTGGGATGATCAACACCACTGTGTTAAAATTAGGATTATATGCCTATAATCCCAAAGTAAGGAGAGAAATGAATGTGGTCTGTAGTAGAGGTCATTATGAATATGTAGTGATGCTGTGTGGGCTCTCAGACGCACCTTCTTAACTATTGTGTTTTTTTTCAGTAACACTTCTGAAAGTCAAAGTAAACTTTGTAATCTCTACTGTTAACATGTATACAGAGAGATGGAATGACATGGTTTCAAAACAACAGTCAATTTGTATATATTACCATAAAACATAACCTTAAATTAGTGGTAGGAAAAGATACAAAGACACAAAACATCAGGATCTTTTATAAAGTTAACTTGCGAGGGGATTAATAGTATGTACAATTGTCATAACAGGTGTCAAGTGAAAGTAAACTACAATCAGTAATACGTACAATGTAAAATAATATGTGCAAATTTTGTAACAGCGGTTAAGGGGAGAGAAACTACAAACAATAATATGTACAAATAATGCTCAAAAATTCAGCAAACTGTAATAACAGCAATCAAGTGGAGATAAACTACAATCAGTAATATGTGGCCAGTACTGTTCAATATTGTAGCATTTAGTCACTGCGGGAGAGAAACTACAGTTACAATCATGGAATAAAATGTTTTTGCATTGAATGTTTGATCAGCAAAGATCAGCAGCAGTTTAACATGAGTACATGTTACAGTACGTCTGTAAAAATAAACACTGTCTCTGAGACCGGTTCAATGTGGCATTGATGAAATTGTCCACGGAGCAGCACGTGCATCACAAAAACAGTGGTGAGTAAAAGGCAACAGAGTCATGGGTGTTTAATAAAGCAGAGTCACCAGCCCCAATTCTTTTTGATCAGACATGGAGAAGGAGAAGAGGGTGTCTTCACCCCACCATTGTACTCATGAAAGAGGTATAAAAGAAGGGTGTGATTCTAGATACAAGGTAGGAGAGACAGTTGTGGTGAAGATGAAGAGAGCTGTGATTGTAGCCTGCTGCTGCTGCTGCTGCTGCAGAACAACCTGCAGGAGACTGAAAGTGTAGAGCTGACAAATTCTGTGGATCCAGCTTCAGAACTAAAGCAACTGGAGGAACATCAAAGAGATGGGTACTCGCGCTGACTAACATCAAGATGGAATTCGAAACATGTGAAAAAAGAAGAATGCAGGTAATGTTTTGCAGGAGAAAAACCTTTAGAACACGTTGCTGGTGTTAACCAAGCAGTTGTAATATGATTTATTGCAACTTTAACTTTCAACTTGTGTGTTTAAATAGTTTTGACTTACCTCAATGCTTCTCTTTTTTTCAGCGTTGAAGACCAAGCAGATCGAAGCAGAGAGCAATTCAGAGGGGTTTAAAAAAGAGGTTTTAGGTAATAAAACCATTATAGTCTTACTCGGTAGCACTTGCACATGCAGTATGAAAGTAATTGGTGGCAATTTGTCAGAAAGTTCTTGACAGGTAATCTGCATTAATGAATTAAAGCTGATAACACAGTGCATTTAATTAAACTTTACTATTGTGTATAAATGTTGGGGCAGTTGGTGGTGTAACGGTTGGGTGTGAACAGAAGGTCACTGGTTCAAATCACAGATTGGTTAAGTTACCACTGAAGTACTGATTAGCAAGGTATGGGCGTTGCCCACGTTAGTTGCCCACTGCTCTCTCACGGATGGGTCAAATGCAGGGTTCACATTTGGTTGTGGTTCGCTGTGTGCTGTGGTGTGTTCACAATGACAAATAATCACTCACTTTCACTTGTGACTGTGATCTGAACAGCTCTGAAGAGCAGACTGGCCACTAGTGAAGATGAGGTTGAGAAACTGAAGAGAACAGCCATAGGTAAAAGTTGAATACCAAAGAAAGAAATTGAATCAAATTTACATGCTCTTGTACCAGGACTGTTCATTTTGTGGTTGATGTTTGCGCAGAAAGACCAAAAATAGCTTTCATGGCTGGTTTGGCTTCAACTAAGGGCCCTCTCAGTGATGATTCAAATGTCGTCTACCCGAATATTCTCAACAATGTCGGAGGAGCTTACAATTCAATAACAGGTACAGTCGAGATAACACTGCATGTCTCAGCTGATGCTGACGAAAAATACAAAAAAGCCAGAAAACAATGTAGTATTGTGGCTCAGTGTGTAGTGTATTTTAACTCTGCATTTTGCATATATATATTTTTGAAAGACCAAATCGCACAAACTATTAACATTTTTAGTAATATTAGAAATAAAAAGTTCTAAAAAGTAATTTTAACTCTGACGTTGTGTTATTTCAGGAGTCTTTACAGCACCAGTGACCGGTGTATACTACATCAAGTTCACGTTCTGTTCAAAACAGCAAGGCTATATCTCTGGCGTGTATCTGTACAAGAACCAACATTACATTATCTACGTGTCTGAGAAAAACTACAACGGCTATTTTAGATATGGAGAAGCTGGAACAATAGTTCAGCTGAATGCGGGAGACGTTGTCTATGCCCGCTTACTCAAATCTCATGTTCTCTGGGAATCTGGCGGAAACTGCAACACTTTCAGTGGTTTCATCCTCTTTTCTATGTGATCATTTCACACTTCATCAATAAATTACAATTCTTGATCATTACAAACTGCTCTTCCTTTTTAACTGCTATGACCGTTTATGCACAAGCTGAAATTATATGTGGCCTCATCGCCAAATTGCAGTGATATTATAGACCATATGTCGCCTTACGTCCAGTCTTGACTAGAGACATGTCTGTTACAAACGAAACGAACGATCGGAAGTGAACGATCGGAACCAGCTCCTGAACGGGAGCTGGAGACACTGTGTTTTTTTCCCCTCTCTCTCCCTCTCTCTGAGAGAACAGTAAAAAGTTAAAAGTTTATAAATATTTTACATACAATCTGAGATTTAAGTATAATAAGCCATATAAATAATAAACATTTGATATAATGTATACATTAGTAATTCATACACATCATTTTATGTTATTTTTAGTAATAAATTATTTTAAGCAACAAAAAAATCAGAAGAGCCACGTAGGAGCCGAAAGAGACGGAATTCCCACCACTAATGCCGATGATACTTTACATGTTATTTGCTGTAAACTCCTACACTACACATATCAACTATATACAACTATATACAGTCCAGTCTACTATCCTTACAAACGCAACAATCCAACTAGATTTGAACACTGTTCTATACACCCCATGATTAACACCCCTCGAAATCCTGATACCTTGTAAAAATCATTTGTTTGAACATTGTTTTAATTCCACAAACTATTCCGTAATTTTACACCACATATGGATATGGAAAAACTTCTCTTAGTCGTTGGGAAACAGTGATTGTTTGAGTGCTGGATTGTTGGCTATTGTTGTGCAATTTTACAATTTTACATATGTACATGTGAAATGACAAAGCAGCTTTGTGATGTTCAGATAGAGATCCCAATCAATTGACGGTTCTTGTCGTACAAGTTGATTTGCCGTCGGGTCGATTTTACAAAATAAATGCTGGAATTCTGACCTTTAAGATGGAAAATGCTGTTTGAGTGATGAATTGTTCGACTCGGTTGGAAATGATGTGATTTTGTAGTTTCCTGTATAAAACATGACACGGCGTTTGGTTAGTTTTGTGAGATTTTGTTCGTTCTCCAAGCTCCAATTTGATCAAAAAATTGTTTGTACTCCAATATGGTTTGAGAACTAAGGTGCCACTGTACTTTCAAATTTAGGCTTAAAGATTGGTTCCAACATAAATAAATAAATTTAAAACATACAACCTTTTCACTTTTAACAATTGCTCACAATAAAATTGGACTCGACTGAAAGGGCCAGTTTGCTACAATTTGATAAAGTTTGATAAAATGCGCTAAATTTTGATAAAATTTGCTTTAATTTATGCAGCCTTCTGATCACAAGGTGAGCGTCCGAACCGTTGCGCTACCGACTGCCCAGTAACCAGTGACTCCGTTACCTTACATGGCAATGACTCATGGCGGGGAAGTGAGGGATCACGCCTCCAGCGGTGTGCTAATATTAAAGGGAAATACAGAGAGCAATTGTGAAATTCACACAAAAGGTTGAGAGAAGGTTCTAGCAAAGATGAAGAGAGCCGTGGTTGCCGCTTTGCTGCTGCTTCTGCTTCAGAACAAGACTGAAAGTGCAAAGTCTGAAGAAGCTCTGGATCCAACTTCGGAACTCAAGCAGCTGAGGGCCATCATATACGAGCAGGGCAACGTGCTGGTGGAGCTGAAGACCAAAATGAAACGTGTGGAAAAGGAGAATGGAGGTAGGTTTTCCTTTTGTTCAGCAGAAATCAGAGACTGCCTTTAAACAGTTTTGACCTCTTGCTTCATCCTTTCAGAGTTGAAGACCAAACTGGTCAAGCAGATCAAGCTGTCTAAACAAACCGAGAGTAATTTGGAGGCGCTGAAAAAGGGCATTGCAGGTAATAAATCAATGACACTCCCTCAATTTTAGGACGACTTCCTGAAAATGCACGTCTTCATTTAGCCAGGATGGCTTAAAGTTATTTACTGTGTAAACGGGCAAATTTACGTCTTCATTTCTCAGATCAAGGAGCAGAGTTGAGCAACACCAAGACCAAACTGGAAGCCAGCGAGAAGCAGTTGAAGAAGTTGAAGAAAGAGAATGCTGGTAAATCTTGACCGTTAAAATGCGAAAATATTCTCTGAATCTATTTTTACGTGTTTATTTTTGAAATTTTGATGATTATCATCTCATTGACTCTAGGTATGCAAGCCACACTACAATCTAGCAACAAGGACCTGGAGAACCTGAAGAAAGAGAATGCAGGTAAAAACACAAAACTGTGAATATGATATAAAAACAACGTAATAATGGGTAATAAATGCTGTTGTTTAATTTAAACAGCTCTGAAGGGCAGAATGGCCACCAATGAAGGTGATACTGAGGAACTGAAGCGACAGATCACAGGTAAAGTTGGATTACTGAGATTATTTTATTCAGATTTAAAGTTTACATTTATATAACATTTTTGTTTTGTGGTTGTTTGTGCAGAAAGACTAAAAATAGCCTTCACGGCGGGGTTGCCTGCGACAATAGCTGCATCTAGCGGTGTCACGAATATCGTCTACTCAAATGTCATCACCAACATCGGAGGAGCTTACAACCCAAAGACAGGTATCATCAAGATTAAGCTCAGACTAACTCAGGTCTACACTCATAGAGGAATGTTTTAATTATGGCCGCATGATTATGGGAATTGTCCGATGCTGATATCTGACGTTTTTCATGCCTATATCTGCTGATGCTTATAAATGAAAAAAGCAGAGACGAGTACATTAAGACAATATATTTTGCTAGCCAAAGTTCCACAGTGTACAGCTCAAAATAGCACCACAACTTTAACACACTTCTAACAGTGCCAAGTTGAGTGAGTGTGAACAGAGTGGAGCGAGGGTGGAGCATTTCCAGTGTGGTGCACAACATTTTAAGAAAAAGTCATGCCCTATGTTAACTTACATGCAATTGGTCTGTGCGTTTCCTCACCCACTAAACCACTACCCAAAAGACTACAAAATCTGTGCCGGATAAAATAGAAGCGTCCCGTCAGATTTTAAATCATGACATGTTTTTGCTGTGGGTCCGGGTCCATATGGGACAGCTTCTGGGTCCAGACCCGGACCACGGTCCACCTGTTAATGATCTCTGACCTAGAGCATGGAGAGATGTTAAGCTACAACCCCGGCTATTTCCTGAGATGCATACTACCACATAGAAAAGTATGATAAGAATGTCTTACCTACCATACTATTAAGTGTGGTAGTACCTGGCTCGGAAAACAGCCCATGTGTGAGCTCACATTCGCTAAGTGTGGCTAACAGGGATTTAAGTAAGTTAAAAATTTTACGTTGCTACACTGCATGCTTAAAATTTTGCCACAAACTTAACAGCATATGTTTTACGACAGAAGGCACAGGTCGTATAAAATCCCACCTTGGACTTTGGACATTACCTGGCACAAGCACTACCTTTCTCACATACAATAAACACATCAAATATCAGCTGGAAATATCGGGTGAATCTAAGCATTGGGCTGATGGCGATATGATTCCAATATTATTGTGGATGCCTAGTTTTAATCTTAATCAGTTTCTTTGCCAAAAGCACTCAGTGGTTTTAACTGTTTTTTAACAGTTTAACTTCATGTTAATTGATTGTGTTTTTCAGGAGTCTTCACAGCTCCAGTTAGAGGCATCTACTATTTCAGGTTCACAGGCTGCTCCGGAAAGTACGGCTACTATGCTGGCGTGAATCTGTACAGAAACAATGAGGAGCTGCTCAAGCTGTACCTATACGATGACAACAGCTATCACAGATTCATACCGGGCGGCATTACACTTGAGCTGTACCCGGGAGATAACGTCTATACCCGCTTACCCAGTGGTTATTATCTCACCGAGTATGCGCAAAACTGCAACACTTTCAGTGGTTTTATCCTGTTTTCTATTTGATAACGCCTTTTATTTCACACTTTATAACAACAGCTTCATGTGATGATCCTTTTTATTTCACACTTCATTAATAAATTCCAATTCTTGTTCATTACCAACTGGTCTCCCTTTTTACACTGGTTCACACAATTTAAATAATTTAAGCGATTGAGTATTTGTCATTGTGAACACACCACAGGACAGAACAGTCTTCAAATATCTCGTCAATGAAAGCGTGTGGACAGGTCAGTTGTAAATCTCAGGACGTACACTACAGTTCATGTAAGACATACAAAAAACAAAAGGGGCATTTGAGATTCCATATGGCATTACCACATATTCGTAATGCCCTCTTCCCTACATTTTAAGTGAGTAAATTTGCGTGATAATTATTTATCATTGTGAACACGCCACACCACACCACAGCATGACACTTTTATTGTTTAAAATTATTACCTTAGTATAACAATAAAACAATCTTGACTTAACATTTGCTTCAAATTTGACAGATAATTTAAGAGGTAATGCAAAAATTCCAGTAATAATCATACATTTTACATTCACCTTTTTTTGTACAACCAATGAAACTTACTTGGCACTAAAAATTTAATGCAAAAGAGTAACCTCTAATATAGTCTGTTTCCCCTTTATGCCAATTTGTGGAGATAATGGTTTAATTTTTTTGTTAAAGTTTTTAAGTCAGTTTTTTTTAAATTATTAAAGTGTGAAGATGCAGGATAAATTTTAAACTGTCATACTGTTCAGAATACTGTTTGATAGTGAGTTTGTGAATTTGATCGTACAAATATCCATATATACATGTGGGTCAACTACATATTTGTAAAGAATTGTATATATATATATATATATATATATATATATATATATATATTCTTCTGCTTATTCTTAGTAAAATTTTTGTCTTCACTTCCTAGCGTATTTATATTTGATGGTTGTGTCTTGGTTATCTATTTAAGATAATTGCATTGTGGAGAAAATAACAATTACATCTTGCATAATAATGGTCAGTAGTTCTAGTACTACATTCTCGGCAAAGTTTTTCATTACTAGTATATTGGAAATATGATCTGAATAAGATGCTGAAATAATTCATCTTTACTTCTACATTTGGTTCTAAATGGCAAGACTTATGATAAATAGATCTAATTAGTTTATCATAAATGTTCATGAAAAGGGAACTTCTTATCATCATTTGGGTTTAAAGTCATTCTGGCTTTTGCAATTTTATGCTGTATGTTGTATGTATGTAAAAAATGTTTATGCAATATTAAATATTGAACTTATTTTAGACCTTGCCAGCATGAGTCAGTATGATTTGGTAAGCGAGATATTCCTTATCAGTTTTTGTCAGCAATAAAAATACTACTCAACAATTCAAAAAATTAAATAAAATGGTGTGGGGAAAAATGGAGACGGAATGACTAGGGATGAATGCAAAAAGAAATTTGCGTTATTTAGTAAGGTTGCATCACAGATACATAGAGATAAGTTCAGTTTAGTGCTAATGCCAGTTCTAGGTTCACAAGTACTGGAGCTAACTGTATTTTTTTTGTTATTAATGTGGAAATACAAATTTATTTGATGGCAAAATTGATTACTATGATAGAATTCAACTCAATTGTAGAATTTTATTTTAGCAAAATGAAGTGTATTGAAAGTTTGTCTTTTTGAAAGTTTCTTCATTTAAATACAGTCCTTGGACTAGTGTCACAGATCATACTAAGTTTAAACCCAGAGAATGCCCCCAAAGCATACATCTGGCACAATTTTAGTTGCTATGTTTTTGGGAACACACCCCAGACCAGCTTTGAATCTCAGTGGTGAATTTCCATTATACTGCAGTTTGGTCTTTAGCCCAGGCTTAATCCACGTTCAAGAAACTTGAGTCTTGGTGTCTTTTAATGGCTTAAAATCATATTATGAAAAGTAGTGTTGTGTAGGTCTAGTAAAGTGGGCGAAGGTGCACTAGATGAGAATAAAAATCATCTAAAGATGGAAAAGGGTTGAGGAAATGTGATGGCAAAATTGATTGTACTAATGCACTACAATTTTTACAAAGAGAAATGCTAAGCTAAAACTAACCCTAAAGTAATGAGTTGAAATTATTAATAATTACTTACTGAGTTGTTAATAATAACTAGTTACAACTTACAATTATTAATTAATCTTGGCAATTATGCATTCTAGTGCACCTGTAAAAATTAATTTGGCTTAACTTAACATAGGCTCCATAAGTTGGTGATATGATCTAAATCAATATCACATTAATATGATTAATGACGACAAACATTTATTTAGTTGTTTGGTTAGTCTACTAAGAAAAGTTTTACTGTAAAATATACTCAACTATTAAAACTATTTAATGCAAAGCTTTAAAAGTTTTTTTCTAATGAACAAGTGCATATTTTTGTGACCATTCTTTTTTTGTGTATTCAGAGAATTTTAAAAAAATCTGACAGGTTACGCTGAATCAAAGTTATGAATTTTGGTTTCAATTAATTTCTGATTAATTTCCCAGGCCTGTTTTTTTCAAGTAAAATCAAATTCGATTTACTCATTATTTAACTCATTTAGATTTGTAATGCTCCTCTGGTTTCAGATACAGCAATCGCTTTTTGCCGTCTTTATACGGTTAAAACAAAAACCCACATCATCTCACTGGGGGTTGAGCTTCTGCTCTCAGTCGTTTTATAAAAGTCATCTGAGATGATTCAAAAGTCAGACTGGGAGTCGAGGAAGTTTTTGGGAGGATGAAGCCGGTGGTGGTTGTTGCTTTGACTTTGCTGTTCCATGGCAGCTTTCAGCTCCAAACTGGTCAGTGCAGATATTCGAGATTCCTGGGCCACCTGGACATCCTGGGGAACATCAACAACTCCTGACCGAGCTGGAAGTTTAAAGTTAAAAGCCTTGAGGATGAGAATGCAGGTAAGGAACACCCTCTGTTAAAATATATGTTAATTTAAAATGTTTGTTTTTTTAAATTTCATTTAAAAATGATTTGTCTAATAGGTCACATAACATACTCTCTTTTTTTTCATTAACTTAACTTCAAACTTTTTTTAAGGATCAACTAAATTAAATAGATTAGTTGCAAATTTACAAGAAATGCGGATATTGTCAGAGTAGCTAGGAGTAATTTTTTGAATGTAGGACTTTATAATCCCATTTTGTTCTCATAAATTGGAGACTTTAATCTCAGAATTTTGTGCTTCTCGCAAATTTATGAGGGTTCTTTTATTTATGATACTAGGTTTAAGAGTGAATGTGTAGATATGCCACACACAGTGAACCCAATCATTGGAAATTTGAAAACGAAATTAGTAATATATCAGGTTCTTTTCCAGGAATGTACTGTAATTCTTTTTTTTTACAGAGAGTAATGCAAAGCAAAAACTAGCCTTGTGTTAAGTGAGCGAAATAATTAAGTTTAATAATTATTTACTGAGTTGTTAAAAATAACTAGTTATGACTTTAGTTATTAAATTAATCTGGCAATTACGATTTGCATTTCCAGGACTTAAAAATCCAAAGTTGCAACACTGAAAACGCAGTTTTAAAATGAAATAAATTTAGATTTGTTGAAGCTAATATATCATACAAGAATATTAATATGACTGATTGTCAGATTTGGGGTTCAGCAATACAAAACCCTTTCCCATCAATTTGTCAAGACATTTGGGTTGCCCAAATTTATTAAAAGCAGTTTTACTAAATTCTTTTGTGGGTGTTTTTCATGACGTTAAAGCTTTGTAATTTCTCCCACAGTTCTGAAGGTCAAACTTCAAAAGAACAACAGACAAGTTAATTAAGTATCAGTCTGGAGAAGGTGACAAAAGATGTTGTGGCAGGTGACGAATTTGCCTTATTAAGTAAAACCTGGTAGATTTGAAAATGGAGAGGTGTTAGAAATAAAAAGCTATATACTGTATATTTTTGCACTTTTTCACCAATTATGTGTTCTCTTTATTTGATAACAGCACAATGTAAATAATAATCGCCTTTTAAATATTATCTCATCATTTAAAGCACTAAAGCAGCTGAGATAACAGAAGTGAGAACTGCTGTTGCAGCCAGTGAAGAAGAAGAAAAAGTAAGAAGGAAAGTAAAGGTAAAAAGGTCCTAATGAAGTTATATTTATATATATAAACTTTCTGCAAAAGATATATTTTATATTTTATATATAAAATACACACACACACACACACGTATATATATAAAATATATATGTGTGTGTGTGTGTGTATATATATATATATATATATATATATATATATATATATATATATATATATATATATGTTAACTGTATTAATTCATAACATACTTTATAACTTATGGAAACAGCAACAATTCAGTAAAATTGAGTGAAATCTTTTTTATTGGGCCAACAGAAACAATGTGAAAATTATTTAAACAAAAAATAGTAGGTGCATAAATTTGGGCACCCAGCGAATGTCCCATTAATATTTGGTAGAGCCTCCTTGCTGAAATAACGGGTTGTAGCTTCTGTAGCTACACTCACAAATCCCTGAATTTGGCTGGTGGTATTTTGGACCATTCTTCCATACAAAATGCCTCCAGTTCAGTCAGGTCTTATGGCTTCCGGGCATGGACAGCCTGTTTCCAACTCAATGCATACATTTTCAGTGATGTTCAGGCCTGGGGACTGGGATACTGCTCAAGAACACTGTACTTGTGCCTCTGCATTAATTGCTAGTAGACGGTAGGAGCGTGCTTTTGATCATTGTCGTGCTGGAAACATCAACCCGAAGTGTAACTTCAACTATGCACTGACTCTGAACATTCAAGAATCTGCTGGATACTGGGTGGAATCCATGTGTCTCAACTTTAACAAGGTTTCAATACCTGTGCTAGCCACAATAGCTGATGACGGAATGATGACCTCCACCAAATTTTACTGTTGGCAGCAAGTTCTTCTCCTGAATGCTGTGTATTTTTTTTTTCACCATGGCAGCCTCTGGTTATGACCAAATAATTTATCTTGGTCTCTATCTGTCCACAGTATTTTTTCCAGAATATTTCTGGCTTGTTCAGATGCTCTTTTTTCATACTTCATATGCTCTTTCTTTTTGCTACATCACTCTTCCACTGAGCTGTTCTGGTAGAGGGCATGGACTGTGGAGTTGATACAATGACACCATCAGCAGCCAGATGTTGTTGTAGCTCTCTGGAAGTGGTCTGTGGTTTATTCAGACAATTCTAACCAGTCTTCGCCTGTGCCTTTGAGATATTTTTCTTGGCCTATGACATCTTTTCTTCACAAGGACTGTTCCTGTGGCCTTTCTGACTACATTTCTGACTGTTGAGACAGACAGTCCAAACCTTTATGATAATCTTTTGTGCCCTTCTCCTAATTCATAAAAAATGCATATCTTTTAGTTTTTAAGTCAGTAGAGTTCTTCAGTTCTATGTTGCTGCCACTCTCTAAGAGGAAACCAAGGACCAGTACCACTAGCAATTTATTTATGTTAATCCCTTTTTATTTGATTGGTTGCAGCTGTCTTTGTAGTGTAAGGTCTCATGAGCTAATCAAAGCAATTTAGTGCTGCAAACTGTCAGTATTAAATGACTGCAGGGCTTCAAAGTAATGTGCAAGTGAGAGGCTGCCCAAACTTTTGCACATCCCATTTTCAAACTTATTTTATTTCATAGCAACCTAATAATGTTGCATTGAGAATTAGGTCTGATAAACATCCCTTGTCTATATATCTCTAGAAAAACATCTTGCTGTGACTTACACATAGCTATTCTGCATATATATATATATATATATATATATATATATATATGTATATATATATATATATATATATATATATATATATATATATGTATATATGTATTATATATAAGGTATAGTAGTTGTCTATATATTATTCTTACTATATATGTTTATAGTATACCTATAATTATATAGTGTTATATATGCTATACTGTTATATAGTACTAATATACTTAGTATATATTATACCTGGTATGTAAATATAATAAAATAATATTAGGTATAGTACTGAATATATTTAAACTTACTTGAATAGTATAACTATAATGACTAAAATCATTAAATTTATAGTTATATATGTATATATTAATAATAAAATACAGAAATGTAATTGTGTTTTATTCATAACAGCTCTGAAAAAGGGATTGAACGCCAATGAAAAAGCGCTGACGAGTCTGAAGAAAGAAGTCGTAGGTAAATTCACACTTTTTTTTGCTGTTCCTGCATCAGAGGACTGTGTTCATTCATTTATTAATTAATTTATTAATTTGTTTATTTGCTAGAAAAACCCAGGGTGGCGTTTTCAGCTGGACTCTCCTCATCGATTGGTCCCCTGAGCACTCTGAGCGTGTTGGTCTTCACTAAAGTCTTCACCAACACCGGAGAATCTTACAACCCCAACACCGGTAACATCAGCCACTACGCTGCTAGAACACTCACAATAATCACAAATTAGACCTTACACACGTCACAAGACAAGAACGAGGAACACTATCTCAGGAACACGTTCACAAGAATTTTTACATTTCAACTAAATTATCGGAATCTAAATGATCGTTTATTAGAAGTTTTGAATAGCGCTATCGAGTAATTTTTGATTAATTGCCCACCCCCAGTCCACACCACAACCTGAAAAACCAAGAAATCGCAATCATTTGCAAACCCGGGGAACCCGATTTTTCAGTCTACGGTTAGTCCTAGGTCTAGATTATCTTTGGCTGTTTTTTTGCTCATGGATTAAGTTTAGTCTTGGACTAAAATGTAGTACCAAAGGAGATTTACCATTCAAACTCAAATCTAGTCTAGGACTAGGCTTAATCCCTGACTAGGAAATTGGCCCTTTGAGCTTCGGGGGTAAATCTGTTAGTCCTGTAATTTAGTTCAAGACTAGGCTTAATCCAGCTGTGAAATCTGCCCTAATTGTTTGTTTTTAAGGAGCCAGAGCAACGATTAAGCCTAAGTCTAGACTATCTTTGAATTTCAGTGGTGAATCTCCATTATATCTGCAATTTAGTCCAGGACTAGTGTTAATATTCAGGAAACCAGCTTGAACCATTTAGTTACACTGGAAAAAGCAGTAACAGAATTTAAAAAATTAATCCTAGTAACTGATGTGTGAGATTTTGTCAATTTGAGATTTCGAAAGTCGTTTTTCTGAAACTATTTTAATTCCAGGAGTGTTCACGGCGCCGACTGCAGGCGTTTACTACTTCCGCATCACGGCCTGCGGCTCGACCAACGGTCATTACTCGGGTGTGAGTTTGTACCGGAACCAGGAGCGTCTGACGCAGCTGTTCGAGTTCAACGACGACGGTTACACCCGCCACTTTTCGGGAGGCCTCGTCTTGGAGCTGGACAAAGGAGACATGGTGGATGTGCGGCTGCCCACCTCCCACCGCCTCTACGAAGACTCCTACAACCGTAATATCTTCACCGGCTTCCTTCTGTTCCCCAGGCTGTCCTGAAAATCCTCCACATCATCTTTACATTTAGTCTAACCGCTGAGTAATAAACAGGTTTGACGCATTTTTATCTTGAAAGAATCCCGCAAAACGCGTTACTGGTGTGTGGTGTAAGAAGCCGAGCGAGTTTTAAATAAAGAGAAGCTCACAAATTAAAATGTAAATTTCAAAAATATGAAGTGTGTTTTTTTCTTTAACTGCACTTAACTGTTTTTACAAATTTACAGCAAAAATGACATTACACAAACCAAAAACCATCCACACTGGGGTTAGAGTAATAAAGAGTCAGAGCCCAAATTTAAAAAAATGTAACATTTATCAAATCAACCACAATCTCCAACGTAAAGCTGTCGATAAAGACCAAAACGATGAGAAAATTTCTAATAAAATAATTTACTCACAAAATTACAAAAAAAACTGTATTACGGCTTATCAGATGTACGGTGATTTTACATGAGCTGGAAGTTCTAAACAGGAGAGACGTCGGCCGTCCGGTAGAGTTTGGAGCAGACCATTTCCACTCGGTTCGGACCCAACAAACACACGTCCAACACGCACACCACCCTCTCGTCTTCCAGAGCCGCGGCTGAGCTCAGTAGCGCCTCTGCTGGTGGAGGAGCAGAAACGAGAGAGAGAGAGAGCTGGTTAGATCAGTTACAAGTAAGGTGCACGATATGGGAATTATTGGAAATTTCCGATATTTTTCATGCTCGCGTCTGCCGATACCGATAAACGAAGGCAGAGTCGAGCGTTTAAAGGCAAGATGTTTTGCTTGGCAAAGTTCCACTGCACGCTCAGTTTTGGCACAAAAATAACACTATAACATGAAAGCAGAGTGGAGCGAGGGCGGAGCGTTTCCAACATTCTGAGAAAAAGTCACTTCCCACCCTACGTAGGGCACCAAGTCAAACAGGACGCGTCTGACTCTCCGTGGGCATTACCTAGTGCGTAGAGAACCGTTAAACTACAACCCCGGCTATTTTTAGGGGGCCATGCAGTGGAACGCTGTGTGGAACCCTACTGGAAGTGTGCTAATTTTTTAATTTTTTTAAATTTCTGCCTTAAAACGCGTTGTGGAGAAAATACTGTAAGACCTACAGCTTTGAAATTTGGCAGGTAGGTCCGGTACCCCACCCACTACTCAGGCAAAAAAAATTGCACCAAAATAAGCTATTTTGCGTTTTCCCCCCGCAAAAATTGCATTTTGCCTAATAACTTTTGAATCGTAGCTCCGATTCTCAAAAATCTTATTCCTTGGGTCAAGACGAATCTTTTAGACCCTCACATCTATTTCCGCCATATTCGATTTTTCGCTAATTTGCATAAAATGAAAACCCATCTTTTTCGAACTAGTCCCTGGATTTTTGTCCAATCTGCATGCAACTGGTATCATTTGAATCCCAAGACACTCTTCTTTAATTATTATCGAGCACATTTTTAATTTAGGTCTTCATTTTTCTGTAATATGCAAATAAATGTGGTGGGCTTGGCATAGGACTGCAACACCACACACCGAGTGTCATAGAAATCCGGCTCTGGCTGGGTTACAGGGTCCGGCACCCCACCCTCTACTTAGGCAAAAAAAATTGCGCCACTCTGCCAGTTGGTGGCCGTATAATAAGCTGTTCTGCGTTTTGCCTAATAATTTTTGAACCATAGCTCCGATTCTTAAAAATCTTATACTGCACATTTAATAAGTAATTCATCTGCACACTTGATAAGTAATAAACCTAATAAATTTTGAACCGTAGTACCCTAGATAAAAGGACGAAACGTGTCATTTTTTAACGTCTGTCCACTTCGAATCAAAACTGAAAAAAAACGTAACTGAAAAGGCTGCGAACTGCATGGCCCCCGTAATCACTGCTTGCAGTTTTATATTTTTTATTTTGAATTTATAAAGAAACATACGAATTCCAAAATTTATTTTGTTCACTTTGGGAACCCCTGCCCCAGCTGCTGCTGATGATGATGACGATGATGGAAATGTAGTTGTGTGTTAGACACAGAGAGAGAGAGAGAGATACACACACCAGGAGAGGAGCAGGTTCCGCTGGTCGGATCAAACGAGAAGCCGGACGTCAGGCAGGACATCAGCGTGTTGTCGTGGGAACCGCAGGGTTTTCCGACGGCTCGGGGATCGGCGAATGAAAACATGGGAAGAAATAGAAAATCCACTGCGGCCTGCTGGTTCAGACCTGAGAGCGAGAGAGTACGGCTGGTCAATATATTGAGAGTCACGATGCGTCGTTACCTCCCTAAGCGCCTCTCTTACCCAGCAGCGTGAGTGTGAAGTATCCTCTGCAGTCGACGGGAGTGTGTGTGAGCGAGTGTGTGAGCGAGAGGAGCTCGGGGCTCCATCCGGACGGGCTGAGGTTGATTTTGTGCAGAAGAGTGTGTTGCTCGTCGTAGCGGAACTTTTCGGCGACGCTCTCTCCGTCCAGCGCGCCACAGTGCACTCGACTCGTCACTACCCGCTCCAGCGCCGGCCAAGCGCGGCTTTCCCACGACGCAGCGGGGCCGGGAGAGCCTTCCGTCTCGCTGCTGTCTGCAAATGAGAAAGCGTAAATTGTCCGAAACTAGGAGAACAACAAACAAACCCAAAAACTTAAATATTGCTACAAGTGGGGCCCAAGCACAAGACGCCAAAAAGCGGCACAAAACGGTCAGAACGGATTACACAAAGCCACACGCTGCCGAAGCTGATGTTTATAACAGGATGAAACCACCTCCGTCGATTAGAGGTTATAAATGTCGTTTTGGATTAACTGTACTGGTCTGAGCTGTATTACCTGTTGTTTGCAGTGAGTGTTCAGAGCCGACTTCGCTCGAAGGTCTCTCCTCCTCTTCATCCTCCAGCCTCGCCTGTCTGAGACAAAAAAGACCGTCACCGTCAAGTAGTTTTGTCATTAGTATATACAGTATATATTACGGTTACGAGACGAGGCGAACCAATTAGACACCAGGTTGGAGACCAAATCCGTAGAGCCCTATGAAATCCGCTTTGTTTTTTCCTAAATTCCATTTTATTTTCAGTTTTTTGCATTTTTATTCTTCTGAATTCCGTGTTTATTACGTTATAATCATATTTATAATCATATCTGAATTACGTTATAATCATATTTATTCACCTAAAAAGTGTCTAATTATGGAGCGGATGGGAAAAAGAACAATGCAATAAAAAAAATGTCACATTAAATGACTGTTATTCAGCTTCAACAAAGTGCTGGGGTTCAGCAGAACATTTACTGCTTTGGTAAAACATTTACCTGTAAACAACAACAAACATTCATTTTTTGGTGCAAAACGAAGCGTTTCTGATGTGAGTGTTTGACTGTAAGTGGTCGTCATGTGTTCTTGCGGGTGCAGTCTATCGTGTGCTGGAAAAACGTACAAAAGAGTTGTTCTCCCGATTCATAAAAATCATGTGGGTATTGTTCTGCTCTAAACTTAGCACATGTCACGACTTAGAAACAGTCGAATTCCGTCATTTTTTTGAGGACTTGGGTGTTTCAGCTTCATGACCATAGCTGACTGTTGACGTTTCCCCCTCTGTGTCTGTGCGTTTGTGTGTGTGGAGTCCCGCCTCAACAGGTAACACGTACAGGGGGCTGCAGCGGCCAAAACTGATTAGAAACCACTGCTCTGCTTTGCCCACACACCGATATCAGCCAATTATACGACGTTCAGCGTTTTTTTACAAGGGATTCCATTTTATTTGTTGAATTCTGCGATTCCGTCCGCGTTTTCCACATCGCGGACATCATAGGGCCCTAAATCAGCCAATCAGCGTTTTCCAAGCCTGGAGACTTTACTAGTATTTCACTAGAAAAATCATCACATTTTAATACTCTGTGGTGACGTGCTACATTAAAATACCTCAAACCTACTTTAACTCTCGCTCAGTCCTCCTGCGTTTGGGCGGAGTCGGGGGCGGAGCCACGTCCCTCTCTCCCTTCCTCATTCGCCCTCTTTTACCAGACGAGGCCACGCCCACTGAGGCACCTTCCGAATGCTATAAGGAAGCAAAAAACGTCAATTCAAACCAAACGTGCTGCAGCACAAGGCTGAGCGAAACGACCAAAGCCTCACATTCCGATAACGATATATAATATTGAAAGTACATTTCCTCTAAACTCAATCAATTATTAGGGATTTTTCTCATTGTCTGAGTCGTTGCCAGCGTGTCCTGTAGGAGACGCCGTGTCGTTGTAATGTACGGACCTCCGGGACGTGAGGTGGTGTTTGCCGAGTGGTAGATTTTGGTGCCTCCGGTGGCCACTGGTGGTAGCGCACTGCGGTGATGTGTCCCTGTACGGCCAGCGTCCTGTGCTCTCGGTACTGCAAACCCTCCAGTTCCCCCTGCAGGTCAGCAACCGCCGTTAACGACAACGAGGACGCCTGACCTGGACAAACAAACAACAGATTCATCTGCACTGTCACTGTCAAGAAAATCGAATGATTATCAGCATATCAATTAACAATAATCATAAAAGTATTAAATGTCAGTGCTCATAACTGGCCAGTCAGATAATCGGGCAGCGCCGTGGTTACTGACGGCTGATAATTGGCCTTGACTAGTAAACAACAGTAAATGACGGTCCAATAATCAACAATCGTTGTCACCTACTTTATAAACTGCTGATGATTGGCCACCATCAATAAACTAGCTGTTGACCGATTATCAAACTGGCTGATTAACAGCAACATTAATAATCAGTCACACTGGCCAATTATTGTCACTGATATCCAGAAAAACGTTAAATATCACTGTCAAGAATTGGCTAGTCCAATAATCGGTCTAACCTGGGTTGTTATCATCGCTCTACACCTAGTTTATAGATTTATTGATTGCTGATAATTAGCTACGATTAGTAAACTAGAGATTGACTGATAATTAGACTGGCCACATATCGGCATTATTAATAAGATGATCAGCAGGACTAACCATAAAAACATTAATTGTCGGTGTCTATAATTGGCCGACTGATTATCGGACTGCCCAATTATCAGCAGTCCGATAATCGATAACTGGTCAACCCATATTTTACTGAAGGTTGCCAATTATCTGCAATAATCATTGCAATTATCAACAGTCTACACCCAGGTTTACTGATTCATTGATTGTTGATAATTGGTCTCGATCAGTAAACTAGGCGTTGACCGATTATCGAACTGGCCAATTATCGGCACTATTAATACGATAATCATATGTGACGCTCCACGGCAAAACCAGTCGCTTGTCGCAATGGAGGTTTCCGAGAAAAACCAGCGTTTATGTTGCGTGGGGTAAAATGTTGGATTTTTTGTTTTTAGTGTTGTGAAACAGTGGAAGGTCTATACTGTACTGTTGTGAATAAATTTGGCTGAAAGACTTACCCTTTCCATCCTAAAAACGTGACTTTCTTGAGGTGAGGAATTCAATTCCAGCAGAATGTTAAAAGTTTGTGTTTTGACCGCTCTACTACAATATTTACGCTAAATCCACTGGTTGACTAGCGTGAAGATATTTCTCCGGAATCCATCTCCGTCTCCCGAGTTCAGTTAACCTAACGCAGGTAGGCTATCCGTGTGGCTGTGAATGCAGCGTAGGCTACCGTAAATACAAACGTAGCCGCGACCGCACCAAGCGTCTGTGAGTGCTACGGCGATAGTCAACTTCAAAGGCAGATTTCTCCGTTTCTCACTTGGCGTGACAGGAGAAACCCGACTCCTTTGAATGTTGATATCTCAGTCATATGTCGTCCCATTCATTCCATATAGGTATCGTTTTGAAGCTTGATTTATGCCCTTTCATGAAAACATAATAACACAATTTTGAAAATTTGCGACAAGCGACTGGTTTTGCCGTGGAGGGTCACATTTGGTCTCGCCAATTATCGGCACTGATATTGAACATTTCAATAGTTATCGTTATCGACCGTTTTTTCAACGAATATACTGATAAAATGAGCTCGGAACGTCACATATATATTTTTAATTTTTGCAAACATTTGACTTTCACTTTTTGCTTTTATAAAAGCATTTTAATTCCCCCCTGTCCAAGTCAAACGAGCTCTGTGCATATTTAAAATCTAAAGCATGAGTGTGTGTGTGTACCGGTGGTGGTGCTGGAGGTGTGTGTGTACATGGGGGGAGGGGGAGGGTAACAGTACTGCCCCCCCACTGCCGTCCTCCTCTGGATCACATTGTCCTTCAGCGTCTTGGTCCACTGGATGAAGGACTTCACCTTGGGGTCCAACACGTACGGCTTGTGTTTGTGACAGCCTACACACACACACACACACACACACACACAGCTGATTCCCTCAGTGCAGACGTCTTGCTTTAGAGAGATTCGGAATCTACGGCCGCGTCTCACCTGTGATGTAGAGCTGAGTTTCGGTGCTGCTGGTGAGATGGAGAGACGCGCCCTGCTCCCGACGCACTCTCATCTGAGTACACACCAGATACGTCACTGCAGAGTGTGAGTGTGTGTGTGTGTGTGAGAGTAAAAAATTTAATTGTGAAAGTTGAACACCAGATTAAAATCATTATGCGAGTGTGTGTGTGTGTGAGATCTTACTGGGAGAGATGTTGTTGAAGATTTCAGGCTGAGAACAGGCAAAAATCTCCAGGATGAAAGGGGCGTCCGAGGAGCCGTCCACCGCATGCACCCAGCGGTACGTCCACAACTTGTCAGTCGCTGTCTCACACACACACACACACACAAATTTTAGGCATCTTATGTTGTTAATATTTGAGATGAGTAAAAAACACTACTATTGAAAGCCGTACCAGTGGTGCCTTTGTTTCGGATTCGCTCGACACGACCAACAAAGGTGACCAGAGCGATGACATCACAGGCCTGGTTAGTGGCCAAACTGTCCACTTCAGACCTAAAAAAAATTCAACATAAAAATGAATGTATTCAGGTTTTTCCATTTTTATTTATTTATGTGTGTGTGTGCGTGTACCTAGTTAAGAAGTTGTAGGTGACGTCTGGTAAGCACCACTGTGGCTGAACACTCTTAGGGGGAACCACAGTGATCACAGCTTTTTGAGGATTTAAGGAGATCTCTGTTGCACAACACACACACACACAAACAAAAATAAGGAAATCTGTCAAAATTTTGCATTTTACAAACTCGCCCTGAGCTGGTGTGTGTGTGTGTGTGTTGTGTGTGACCATAAGGCTGCACTGCTGAGTGTGACATATAGCCAATCAGAGACTGTTGTGGGCGAGACATTAAATGAAGCAGCGAGTCGAGAGCACAGAGAGAGGAAATACGGTAGCGCACCTCGTAATCACTTAATATCGATGACGGTCAAAAATCAACACAGACACCGATAATCAGCCGTTTAGAAACAAGCCCATAAAAGTGTAAATGACCAACAACGAGCCTAATATATAATAAAATGAAACGTTTAATATATAAAATACTGTTTATATATATATACACACACACACACACACACATATATATATATATATATATACACATACACACACACACATATGCTGTACATATACACACACATATATATAAATATATATACACACACACACATATATATATACACACTGTATATAGGCAATAAATTAGGTACAAATTTTTCCAAAAAGTATGAGAAATGACCTGTATTTCTAAGTGGCGACACGATTAAAGACGTTTTGCTATGTTGATAGAAGGTCTAGGTCACCTTTTTACTTTTTTTGTCACAACATGACGAAATATTTAGCATGTGCCTATATCAAATTTTGCCTATTGTAAGGCCTGACACAAAGCACAGGTATCAGTATCAGAATTGAAAAAGTTGGATCGGTGCATCCCTAACATAAACCCTACAAAATCAAATAAACGGTCATTAATCGTAATCGAGGCCGAATATTGAATTAATCGTGATGTCGTTTAGAGGTCATATCGCCCAGCCCTAGTTTAAGGTGTAGTGGGCAGTATAATGACAACATTGATATCGACGTAAAGGGCGAGTACCTCAATGGTACCTTTTACCGGTCTGGAACTTGAACAAACCGTTACACTACCAGTTTTCTCAGGGAAGAACGTTTGCCGACTGCTGACCTGTGGAGTGTAAAGTGAGCAGGGGCAGGTGTGAGAGCTGGGGTCGCGAGCGCTTCTGGTAGCTGGGTTTGAGCGAGTACTGCTGCAGGAACAGAACCGAGCCCACCGTCAGCCTGCTGTACCACTCGGCGCACAAGTCGTTCCACAACACCAAGGACATGACGCCGCTCTGGTCCGCCACCTCGAAATATGCCTGGACAAAGAACGCGGTCAAACTGAGAAAGTAGATCACCGTCCTCATCCTGCCGTTTGAGTCAGTATCGGACCCATGTCCCATATATACGTGTCGCATCAAAGCTCCCTCACCTGAAATGGGAAGTTGATGTTTTGTCCGGGTTTCCCGTAATACCTGAGTCGGGAGCGGTGTAAAACCCGGACCAGTAACGGCAAAGTCTGGGGTCTGGAGTCGAGATCGCTCAGCAGACAAACTTTAGACGCTGTCAAGAAAACACAAGAGAGAAATCAGGTGGAAGAACTAAAGCTGGACGATACAAACTCCAGCTGATATCACGATTGAACATTTTTGCCAATATATTAATATATCGTTACACACCTAGCACTTCACTTCACTTCACTGTAATATTTGATGAAAAACGTCCATATTAATTGTGATACTGATTTGAGCTCGTATCACCCAGCCCTACAGGTTGTAAAAAGAATATGTTTTTCTTCTCCCAAAAAATTTGCCTCACCGTCAATGACCACGTCTGGCGGAGGAGCGTTGGGAACCCAGACCGTTCCGTAAGGATCCTCGTTATTCCACAATGCCAAATAATGCTTCCTGCCGGCGTTCAGAGGCGCGTCCGAGTGAGAAAGCACAGAGAATCCGGCCCCGTCATCCCGGGAAAACCAGCACAGGGATTCCACGTCCGTAATCTCGACCTCTCCCACATCCTCACCGCACCGAACGTCTTCCAGACAAATGCAGCAAGGCCCCAGCCTCCTCTCGTCGTAAACCAGCGCCAGCTGAGTCACGAGAACACCACAGTCGACGCCGCATCGCAGAGCGTTAACCTGCACCAGACGACTCAGGCCCGGCGCCAGGCGGCATTTCACCCGGCAGCCGCCGTCGGCCACCGTCACGTCGTAGCCGTATCCGCTGCTGTCGGCGACTTGTCCGTCGGCCAGGTAGCGCTCCACGGTGAGGACAGCGACAGGAACGGGACTCTCCAGACGAAGACGAATGGAGCCAGAAGAGCACAGTTGGTTCAGGGCGGCACGCAGGGGCCAGTTGGGCAGAGCGTCGCAGCCCGCCATTCAGTCGGTTACTGCTGCAAGGAAAATTATGAAACTAATGTTAGTTACTAAAATAACCCTCGTTATAAAAATAGTAAATATCAAAATATCAGTTCCTTCAAAATGCTAGTTACAAAAATGACATAAAAATACAAACCAATATGACATCAAAGTACAAACCACTATATAATCAAACCTGTAGATGAGATCAAAGCACTAGTTACAAAGATGACATCAAAGCACTAGTTACAAAGATGAGATCAAAGCACTAGTTACAAAGATTAGATCAAAGCACTAGTTACAAAGATGACATCAAAAGCACTAGTTACAAAGATGAGATCAAAGCACTAGTTACAAAGATGACGACAAAGCACTAGTTACAAAGATGACATCAGGATACTTGGAAAAATAGTAATAAAAATCATAATATCTATAAAAATGACGTCACAATACTCGCTACAAAATGACATCAAAGTACTAGACATAAAAATAACATCAAAACAGTAGTTAAAAAACTACTTAAACCATTTAGTTGGCAACTTAAGACTTTGCCGTCGTCTTGGAACTAATATTCGGATATCTTAAACGACCACAAAATGTTACAAAAATGCACTAAAAACATCGACATAAAAGAAAATTACATTTGAAACAAATTTTCGTAAACATTCATTTTAAAAGGCCATATGTTACAACGTTGCCTAAATGATTAAAGTATGATTACGAACATGACAAGGATCGCCAATTGCGAGATTATTAATTGCAAAATCATAATAAAAAAGAAACTTACATTTACGAAGCATCAAAAGGTCGCAACAAAAAATTACATCAGGAAAAATTAATGAAATATTCTTCGTAAATATTAAGTCGCGCGCCGTCAGGCTAACTCGGGTTAGCGGCTAACGCTGATGTTTACTGTGATTTGAACTAAATCAAGCGTCAGCGCTGCTCGTTATTGAACAGATCAGCAGTGTTGTCTCACATTATTACATGGATTTTATTTTGTTCCTAATTAAAGTCTAAACAGAACTTAAAAAAAACGCAAATAAAGTTGCTTCTGGTTTTGAATGGCGCGCAACGTTTCTTCTTCTAAACGGCGCACGGAAGCACGAAGAGCGCCACACCGCCACACCGCCACCAGCGGCCGGAGCATGAACTGCAACACGGCTTCGATCAAATAGATTTGCAGAACAGAACAGACGGTTTGTGATACGAGATCAAGTTACTTCCAAAACGTAATATAGGCTCATGTTAGATGTTTTGGAGATAAAGTCAGAGAGGCCAGACTGAGATGGTTTGGACACGTCCAGAGGAGAGACAATGCGTACATAGGTAGAAGGATGCTGAGGTTGGAGCCACCAGGCAGGAGGCTGAGAGGAAGACCAAAAAGGAGATTCACGGATGTGGTGAAAGTTAGTTGGTGTGAGGGTAGAGGATGCAGAAGATAGGACTAGATGGAGACAGATGATTCGCTGTGGCGACCCCTGAAGGGAAAAGCAGAAAGAGGAAGAAGAAGAATATAGACTCTTACAGATTACTGGTATGCCTTGTAACTAGTATAATATTACTGAAAATTTATTAGTAATGCCTTACATTACTGCATTACTCCCAACACTGTACAATCATTTTATTTTATGTTATATTACTAACACATCTACATAAAATAAAACGTGAATAAAAATATATTAGTGGAGGGACCATTAGCACTAAGCATATTAGGAAGGTTTTCCACAAGATTTAGTAGTGTTTCTGTTGGTAATTTGTGCCATTCATCAAAGTGAGTGATTATTTGTCATTGTGAACACACCACAGCACAGTGCACCACAACGAAAGGTGACCTCTGCATTTAACCCATCCGTGAAGAAGCAGTGGGCAGCCCAGGGAGCAATGCTTGGGGACGGTACCTTGTGTACCCATGAGTACCTCAGTGGTAACTTTACCAGCCCTGGATTCGAACCTACGACCTGATCAAGGGACGAACACCCTACCGTTACGCCACCAGCTGCGTCAGGCACTGATGTTGGACGAGAAGGCCTGGCTCACAATCTCCTTTCAGAAAGGGTTGAGGTCAGGGCTCAAGTTCTTCCACACTGAGCTCATCCTACCATCCCTTTATGTGTACTGGGACACAGTCATGCTGGAATAGAATAGGGACTTCCCCAAACTGTCTCTAAAAGCTCTTGGTATGCTAAAGCATTAAGATTGCTCCTCATATATTGCGTGAACGAATGAAAGAATGAATGAAACGTTCTCTAAAGTCTTGCGCTTATATCCAAAATGATTCAAGTTTGACTAAACCAACACCACTCAACCAATAAGCAAATGATTTTAAAAAATATTTATTTTTTTAAACCACATTATTCAGATTGAATAAAAATAATTCAGTATCACTATGACAGTTAATATCCAAGCTGTTTCAGAATGTAAACTTTTTTATTAATTTCTTTTTAAAACAATATATATGTTAAAGCTTATTTCGATGGTATATTTTTATTTATATATACAGAAAAAAACAAGCCATACAATATAACAGACTGTGCAACACCACCCTGCTGAAATAAAGAATAGAAAGAAAGCTTCCACCTCCCCCCGTAAGACACTTCAATAATTATTCTGTTACAAAATACTTCTGTTTGTTTTTTAAAGTTTTTTAAAATCAAACAATGTATATAAATGTATTTCAATCTATTTGACATTTTATAAAATAAACAGCTATATATATATAATTTTTTATCTAGACAGTTTGTTTATACATTCTATATTACAATGTCTTCAGAGTGCACGCCTGCACCGTAAGAGCAGAAGTGGCCGTTTTTGCACCAGAAGCAAATTAATTCCTAATAAAAATAATAATAACAATAATAATCCTTTCAAATGGTCTGACAAACGCACCGTTCACCTTGTTTCCATATCAGTTAACACTAGAGCCCGACCGATATATCGTGCGCCGATACGATCAAATAACATCGGTCCTCGAAACAGAAAAAATAAATTAGGATTAAAAAACACAAATAGAAAAACAGAAGGTGGATTTTAAACAATGTTATGGGTGTGGTCATTGTGTAGATCATCCACTAGAGGGCAACTCTGGTCTATAAAAAACTTTAATATATTAAAATAAACAGTGCTATGTGATGTTATTTTTGGACTGTTAAATAACTACATAACACATGAAATAACCGTTTTACCAGTCAAAAGTTTTTGCGTATTTATTTTCATTAAAATAGATTCCATTTATTTTAAAAAGTTTAGATTTTAGTGCATCAGAAAGTTGTCAATTAAACGAGCATAACTGAAAATGTGTCAAAAACCCCCCAAAACTGTAGGTAAAATAAATAACTGAAGCTGAGGAAAGGGGCACAATTCAGAGAGTAAAACTGAGAAATTTAAGATAATAGAGTTGCAAATTTACGAGAAAAAAACTTGGATAGCTTGTGACATTATAAATTTGTGAGATTTTTAGTGAGAAAAATGTCTTAATTGCCAATTTTGGAGAAATAAATTGGGTATTCTGTGACATTGTAAATTCCTAGGTTTGCCTGAAGAAAGCAAAAATTTCTGACAGTTCACAAATTTAGATAAAAATAAACACGATATTCTCCAACATAAACCATAAAGTTAAGTCATCAATGTGTGAGAAAAAGTAAAAATTACCCAAATAAATTTTGTAAATATATGAGAAAAAATAATCGCTTCTCTGACATTGTATATGTTAAATTTTTTGAGGAAAAAAGTCGAGACTTCTGATACTGAAGTTGTAGATTTAGGAGAAAAACGTAGATATTCTTTGACGTTGTAAATTCATAAATTTAAAAGAAGAAATATTTGAGATTAAAGTTGTATATTAACAAGAAAAAACTTGGATAGTGACATAGTCGATTCATAAATATATATAATCTAAGAAATCTCAATGTGCTAAAAAAATTTTGACTGGTATTTTAGGTATTTATAAATATATAACTATAAAATTCTGAAATCCTACAATGGTTTTCCAAAATTGTTGTGTTAAAAATATCGGTCAGGCTCTAGTTAGTTAAAATATGCACACACTCATATACACACACACACACACACACACAAACCACAAGGTAATAATACAGTTGAGGGGAACAGAAACAGATTAAAAAGTGATTTACGAGGTTGTACCATTTTGTCAACCAATCAATAAACACGAAATTCAACGTTCAGAGAAACAAACACAGGAACGAAGTACATCTTGCTCACAGATTTCATCTCCAATATTTTGTTCATCTTAAGCTTGGGTGTTTAGTGCCTTGGGTTCGGAAAATGAAATGAATAGTCGCAAATTGACATTGTAAATTTGCGAGAAAAAAAGAGATATTCTGTGACATTGTAAATGATTTAAACTGTAATTAAAAAGTAAACATTTCTGAGATTACAGTCACAAATTTACAAGTAAAAACTTGGATACTCTTTGATATCATTAAGTCATAAATATGTGAGGAAAAATGTCCAAATGTCATAGTGTTGAAGTGCTTTTGGTTTCGTAAAATGAAATGAAATTAAAAAAGAATTTGATTTAAACACTTTGCGATGACTTGCAGTCAAAGCAAACAAAAATTTAATCTGCTCAAAATGAAGTGCTTTTATTGTGACAATCAAAAATCGGAATCGAAAATCTGGAGAAAACTCTTAACTAACACAAAAGTCGCGTATCTTTCGTTTTTTAACAATAATGTTTTCAACATTTTTTGTTTTTTTCTCACAAATTTGCCACCTTAATCCTGGTTAGTAAAATTATGACTTTACTATTTCAGTGAGTCTTTTCCCGTATATTTACGACTTTAATCTAAAAATTTGACTTTTTCATGCAAATTTAATAGTGCAGTTTTAGAGAACATTTGAGTTTTGTCCCGTAAAATTACAACTTTACAATTTCAGAGAATATCTTGAGTTTTTTCTCGGGAGTGCTTATTTCTTCTGACACTTCTGGAAAAAAATTTTCCACAAGAATTCTTAATCCACTCAATTCATATAAGATCCAAATCAAAAACCATTTGTGTGTGTGTGACTGTAAAACTTTTGGCAGTTTTGGCAGATGTGAAAAATACAGTTATGAGAAAAATTTCCTAAAAGCGTATGAAACCTGAGTGTAGCTGAAGTTTTTAACACACTGATGTCAGCCACCGAAAGGAATGCTGGAGAACTTTTTCATAGAAAAATACTTTTTGTCTTTTAATTTACACAGTCACTACACATCGCTCTTATAAAGAAGACAAAATCCCAACCATCCTCCCCAAAAAATATCTTAAAGAATAAATTAAACATTCTTATTTCATAAAAACTCACATTGCACATTAAGAAACGATAAGTGCTGTGTTTTTAACAATATATATTTTTTCGCGTTTCTTAAACTCATAATTTTATTTGTGTCAAGCCTTTAATATTGTTCGGAGAAGAAATTCCAAAAAGTAGATTTATAACTTTCAGATTTTTAAAATATTTTTTGACCCTTGAGAGTCGAATAGGTAGTGGTTCACGTATTATACGGAGCATGTCGGGATATATTTTTTGGATTTCCAGCCATTCCAGATTCACGGAAAACTCTTTCATACCCCTTTTCCACTCCACTGGTGCTGGTACCGAAATCGATCGAACTAGTGAGAATCAGCCCCAAATTCTTACACAAAGCAGCGATGACGTAAAAAAGCCTAAGCTTTGAAGAAATATTTAAATATTTAAAAGTAATGTTTTCAAATGCAATTTTGTCTTTTCACAGTTGAAAGGAATCAAAGATGGCAAAAATGACACTTCATACTTTTCAGCAAATTTGTCTATAGGTCACTGCATTAAGCTCTTCCATTATGTTTCATGTTTTTCTTTCCATGTGTGCTGTCTACTTTCTGTTGAATTTCTTGCAAAGTCCAGATTGCTGAAAGAGCCCTGCATACTATTCAGCAATATTTTAACAGTTTTAGAAGGTCTAGACATTTAAACAATATATGATCCAGCTGTAGAGTTGAAGAAAAACCCACAAGCTACTGTTTTACACAAAAACGCACTGCAATGAAATTTGCGCAAAAGGCTCGTCAGCATTTGTAAATTTTTCTAACCTAAGAACAAATCTAAGGAAACATTCATGAATGTTAGATTCTGTGTTAATTGGGTTTTTAAGAAGAAATTCATTCTAAAGAACGGTTTGCAAATGAGGCCCATTAATTTCTGTCTTAATTTTTGTCTTCAGAGAGAAATTCCAAATTGGGAGCCAGAACCAGAACCAGAACCAGAACCAGAACCAGTACAGTGGAAAAGAGGTAAAAGTTCCACATTTAAGGCCCTCCGTAGCACGGCCTTAGATTGTCATTGACATAAATAACTTCGCCTATAAATTCGTACATAATTTTCAATCTTACATGACATGACACACTCACACACATAAACAAACACACACACACACATACACACACACAATTCCGACCTCGTTCATTCTCTCTGAAACCACATCTCCCTGAACCTGTGATTTGATTTTTTTTAGAAACAAAACACAAATTTCTCACGTTCCTGCTCTAATACTGACAGTATCATTTTTGCACATAACCTGAGAAGCGTTCTCCGTCTCAAACGTGACCTGCAAACTCACGTCAGGCATTATCACCTCATTACCGTTGACCAGCGTTAAGTCAATACTTCCCTCTAAATAATGCTAACATGGTTAAAAAAGAAAGCTAGTAAAACTAGAGCCCAGTCCGATGAATCGTCACATTGATATATCAGATAAATCGGGGTTTAAAACGACTGATAAATGAGAATTAAAAAACACAGTGTCCTTTAAAAATGTTGTCATCAGCTAGCTTGTCCACTAGAGGGCAACGCTGCCACTCCAACTTTTGGGTTTTTATACATGATTCATATTTATCAAAACAATATATTTTGTTGTACTTCTGTTCCAAGCACTATAAAAATAAAATATGTTACAAAATAAATCATTTTCAAATTGCATGTCATGTTGCCTAACAATGTTAACATTTTCAATAAAATATTTGTTTTTAAATCCTCAAAATTATCAAATTCGTCTTAAAACCCCTATACCAGTCGGACTCCAGTGGAAACTGTTCGTCATTAGCAAATAACGGCGTTAGCTCGTGCTAATCGCTGTTAGCTATCTTAGCATATTAGCTGCGATTTCTGGCAGGGTAAGCAAAGTACTCCTTTAACTCAGCGTTTTAAAGGCATTGGGGTTTGTATGACTTGTAGGTAAGTTGCCCGCCTCCATGCAAACCGCCAAACAACTTTGATATCGATGAGACTAATGGTACGTACGGGTACGTGAGACATAGTTTTAATGAAACGTAAAACTGACAAAGTGTTATGTGGAAAAACAATAAGATGGGATTTAGAACAGCTATTTTTGCAGTAGGTTCTCAGACCGGTTTCATGTCGGCTTCCTTCTTATGGTACAGTAAAATATTCAAGTTTCTTTCTTAATTAGGCATGTGGCTGTGTTGGGATTGGTGGCAGCAGGGTAGGGAGCGGGGGAGGATTGAAATGTGGGATGTGAATTTAACATGTCATGATGCTTTGGGTTAGTGCAGGGATAGGCAAATCCAGCTTCCTGAAGGTGTTTGATATCCTAGAGGTCTTTTTGTCAATCCTACCGTGAGTCTTTTTTCAATCCTACCTGGTTTCAGGTGGATAACTCACCAGAAATTCCTTCCAGGTAAGACTGAAAATGAACACTCCAGGGTAACTGCACCTCCAGAACCAGTTATCCAGGAATGTTTTTTCAATTCTTTCTGAAGTTTTTCCCTCAACCATACATGGAATTCTTTTTCAGTCCTACCTGGAGTGTTTTCCAATAATATCTGTAGTATTTTTCAATCCTACCAGTTCTCATTTAGATAGCTCAAAAGAAGTTCCATTCTGGTAGGATTGAAAAAAAAAACCCTCCAAGATAACAGGTATCTTCAGGACTGGTTATTCTGCAGGGGTTTTTTTTGCAATCCTTCCATCCATGTTTTTGTCAATCCTACCTGAAGATTTTTTTTTTTTTTAATTGTTCCTTCCTGGTAGGACTGTTTTCAATCCTATGTAGAGTTTTTTTTCCCCCCAATCCTTTCATCCAGGTAGTATTAAAGGAAAAGACTCCTGGAGTTGCATGTCATCCTGGAGAAATGTTTTTCAGCCCTACCTTGAGATTTTTTTCAATCTTTCCATCAAGGTTTATTTCAATCCTACCTTTTCTCCGGTAGATAATTCACCAGGAGTTCCTTCCAGGAAGAATTGAAAAGAAACTTAAAGTATAACAGTTCCTGGAGGTGCCAATTATCTTGTAGTTTCTTTAAAAATCCCACCTGAAGGTTTTTTAATCCTATGTGGATGGAACCTCTGGTAAGATAAATACCTGAGACCGGGTGTGAATGTTTTTAAATCAAGTAGGATAGAAAAACTGCTGGATTCCAACCTTCCAGGACCGGAATTGCCCACCCCAGTGTAGGTCCACCTTTTTTTTTTTTTTTTTGCATTAGTCCAACTCAGTGTGCAATTTCATCTAGGTGACATAGAGCCAAATCAGAAATACAAACCAGAAATACAGAGCATCTAAGGTCACTACACGTTGGATGGCTGATGAGTTTGGTAACATAACACAAGTTGAGTCGAATCCCTACCCGAGCCCAAAGATTCAGGTGGATGTTAATGGAAAAATGCAACCAAACCCAGAAAAAGGACAATTCCCAGCTGTGACGGCTCCGCCCGGCCGGGATTGGGAATGGCGTCATTTTCTCCTGAAGGAAATCCTGAGATTTCGTAACAGAACGTCATCACAAGGACATACACGACCCGACGCCACTCCGTGTTTTTTTTTGGCCCTTTGTTTGTGATTGTGGCGAGCGTTAAGCAGAAGGTGCAAAAACGGGTGTAACACGACAGTGCTGAGAGAAATAAATTTCACCTGGGATGAAAAAAATGAAATTTACACAAATATCATGTGACATGATGAAATATACCTGCAGTGGAAACCTTCAGTTTTTCTCATTTTTTAATGAAAGCACAGTTTAAACCCCGTTTTGTTCCTATTTGTCGTTCCAAAATCTTCTAGAAGATCCTCCCTCTATCACACTAATCACATGACCACTTGACCAAAGCACTGTTAAATTTGGGCGGGGTCAGTGGGCTCAGTGGGTGGGGCTGTTTGTAACCCCATAGTCAGCTCCACCAATGGCCTTCTGGAGTCTCCCCTCTCCTGCGATTAGCCCCTCCCTTATTTCTCTGCATCCACTGCATGCAGTCTCTGGAGGGGGCGGGGCATAGCAGGGCGGGGCGGGGCAAAGCTCCTCCCCTCGCACCTCCCTCATGGGTGCGTTGCCGTGGGAGCGTAGGAACTTTGGCTTAATTATATGTTTTCGTGGTGCGTAGGCTTGACGGCGAACATCGCTCTAGAGCCTTCCCAATGATCCCTTTCTCTCTGGTGCCATGGAGACGGTCGCCAAGCTCCCCGGCCGTCGTCCCCGGCGACCGATCTGCTCCCTCCCCACCCGGTGGGGGGGCTACCGAGGGAGCATGTTTCGATAGTCTGATAGGCTGCCTGACGGAGGCTGGGAATGAAGGTGCTGTTGTTGTTGTTGTTGTTGTTGCTGTTGTTGTTGTGGTTGCTGTTGCTGTATGTATCCCACAGTGCTTTGCGGAGGGACGTTAGAGGTGTGGAAGAAAGCCTGGGCGTGGCCGCTCTGGATCAGACCCTGTGGCTGCATCTACAAGATATATGTCATTAGCGCTGGAGCAAAAAGTCAAATTTCTCCAACCGAAGACGCAAAATGCATTATTCTTCATGTCCTACAAGAAAATCTTGTTTGCTATGGGGGTATTTTTCCTGAAAAGCACAAAATTATTTGTGGTGTACCACAGGGTTACGTTGTTGGCCCCTGGCAGTTTTATCTTTTTTTAATAAATCCATGCTTTTCATGATCTATAATTCTTACAAAATGATTTCCACAGCTTTGAAACTCTCACAAAGTGCCTAATAAGCAAGATTACTAGATAAAATGAGACAATACTTTGTGTGGCAGAAACTATTGCAAACATATAGAATATTTGGGCTACGAAATCTATCAATTAGACTAAAATATCGCATCCTAATATTGCACATCGCGAAATTTATATCTGTGTAGTACACTGTATATGTTATAGCACGTATTATAGTATAATATATGTACTATTATAGTACATTGCAAACCATCATATTGCAATACCGTGTAATAAGATAATATGAAATATGAAATGATGTGTTTATAAAAATGATGAATTATGCATTTGAAGGGAGTGTGTACGGTGGAGAGGAGGTGGAGTTTGTAGTAAAATTGTATTTTATTTTATAATTTTACCTGAAAGAACTGCTGAGGCTGCTGGATGTGCAGGCTGTGCGGCGCCCCCTGCGGGTGGGGCGTGTAGGTGGGCGGAGCTCGGGGAGTGATGAAGCTGTTGTGGGGAATCATGATTGGTGAGGTGAAGACGGGGGACGGGACTAACACCGCGTTGCAGTTCACCTGCTGCACTGGAAACGACGGAGCCATCATCTGCTGCTCTAGATATCTACACAACACACACATTTCATAGCTCAACAAAAATGACACATTAGCCCAGACTGCCCAAAAATAATATATAAAGTATATAAAATTAGGGAGACCCAGGCCATTATTATTATTATTATTATTATTATTGTTCTAGTCGTACATTACAGCAATAAAAACTAGCTGAATTGCTTGTTTGTTTTGTCATCAATCAAAACACAAAAATGTACGGGAAAAGTGCATAAAAGTCCAGTAAACAATAAAGAAAAATAGCTTTAAAAACTTAAGTAAATAAGAAATATAGCAATAAATATTCTCTGATAACAATATTTTTAAACTCAATAATAACATATATCCATAAAAATATTTGTTATTTATTTTAGCAAATTTTTTGCTTGTTTATATTTATTGAAAAGAAATAACTAAAATACAGTAAATAATAAATAATCTAATTATAAAAAACCATAAATAAATAAATGTTTTCACTGATCAGAATATATCAACATAACTAAATAAATAATACAATATGAACAATCTAATGAGCAATAGACATATTTGACACTGGTTAAATAAATAAATAATATTTGTATAAATCAAAAGATATTTATTACTTATTAACAACAACTAATATAAATAAATGACGAACCTATTAATCAATAAAAATATTTGTTATTTTGTAAAATAAATAATACATATTTGACTTGATCATTATACATTATATTTATGATTTAGTTACCCCATATGAAGTATTTTTTTGGTAATTATATAAATAGTAAATAAATAAGATGTAAAATTGATCAAATAATCCATTATTTATTCGATACATTTTGCTGAATAGTTTGCTTCATATCTCAGTGGGAACGGCATCAGACGATACTGACACACTGAATTTTTTTAGCTAGAAAATAACACACACACACACACACACACTCTTACTTGGTGTGTTGGAGTGTGGAGCTGCACTGTGAGGCCTGAACGCCGCTGCTGTCCGGCACTAGCGTCTGTACCGGCTGGTTCAGCAGCATCCTGTCAATCACAACAGACGGCATCACACAGAGGCGGGTAATTCATGGGAAATGAGTGAAAATCCACATTCAGAACCGATAATCCACATAATATTGCCCACATGTACCGTAGCTGTCCGTCAGGGCCGGGGTCGGCGTCGCCGTGGCGCTGCTGTTGCTGCTGCTGCTGCGGCGGTGCGTGTGTGTGAGTGTGTGTGTCCGGGAGCGGCCGGTAGCTGTGGTTTGGGGAGAACATCATGGGGTTGCTGTAGAGCGGCATGGTGAGGCTGGTGTGTGTCTGCACTGGAACGCTCACCGTCTGCATGGGGGCGCTCCAGACCAGCCTCTGCTGCACACACACACACACACGAATACACATATGTCAATACACAGATTTAGAGTAAATACCAAACATCTCTGTGTATGTGTGTGTGTGCACATGTACATTTGTGTGTGTGTGTATACCGTATGTGTGCGTGCATGAATGTGTACTGTATATGCACATGCATGTGTGTGTATATTATTATTCCAATAATAATATCATATATTAATATAAAATAATGCACATGCTTGTTTGTGTGTGTTCACCTGTGTGGTGGAGCTGCTGGGTTGCTCCCGCAGCAGGGTGTGTGAGGAGGAAGAGGAGGGGGGTGCGTGAGGGGCGCAGTGCGGGGCTTTGGGGTGCGCGTGAGTGTGGGTGTGTGTGTGAGTGTGTGTGTTGTTGTGTCGTATGACCCCCGACTGGCTGCTGCTGGGGGCCGAGGGACACGATGCCTGTGCCTGGGAGGACGAGGACGAGCCGGAGAAGTCGGTCTGCAGCGGCTGCTGGAGCAACATCTACACACACACACACACACACACAGAGGGAAATAAAAAACTTTTTTCAAGTTGTTCGAGTTAGTGGTTTTCGTGTGTGTGTGTGTGTGTTACAGGAAAAGTGCACAAAAATATATAAATATATAATATATAATAATATATAATATTCTAAATTTAAATATGAAATATTTACATTTATTATGTTATTGTTGCATTTATTAATAAAAAATATACATATTTTGAACATTTATTTTAATTAACAATTTCAATATAGTAAATATATTTATGTCGTTAATTATACAACAAATATTTGAAATGTATATATTTAATTTATTATTATTACATTTGTTATTAAAAATTTAATGCATAATTTTCAACAATATTTATTTATTATTATTAAACATGAAGGATAAATATTTCATATAATTTATGTATATTTATTTAGGTGCTATTAATAAAAAATAAAAAATATATGAATCAAGTTTATTGATTAATAAAATTTATGTATTTTTAGTGAAATTAAGATTTTTTCTATTGATCCTAATAAATAAATATATAATAAATACATCTGTTGACCAATAAAATAATTATATATAAAAAATATATTTTTAAATTAATTATTAGATTTATATTCATTGTTATTTATTGTTTTTCCCAACTTTTATTGCAAAGCACTAAAAATATTATTATTATCATTATGATGGCGATGATCATGATCATGATGATGATGACGGTGTGTGTACCTGCAGGTTGGCCAGTTGCAGCCCGATGTCGCAGGTCGTGTTGCTGTTTCGATGCCGCCTGCAGATCCTCGCCCCTTCCTCCAGTTGCTCTTTGAGCTGGTGCATCACTCCCAGCTGCGGCTGCTGGAAACCTGCACCACACACACCCTGATGCTGCTGCTGCTGCTGCTGCTGCTGCTGCGCTGAGGCCTGCTTACCACACACACACACACACACACACAGGTAAAGTGAAAGTGATTATCTCTCAGTGTGAACACAGCACAGCACACAGTGCACCGCAACCAAAAGTGACGTCTGCAGAGGGCAGCGCCCAGGAGGAGTAAGCTAGACGGGGTACCTTGCTCTCAAGAGTACCAGTGGTGGTACCTTAGCAGTCAGAACTTTAACCAGTGACCGCCTGATCACGGGCTAACTGCTTGGCCACCACGCCTGCTACGCTTTCTCATCAGCACGTTACAGCGGTAACACACAGGAGCATGTGAACGATGGAGAGAGAAAGACGGAGGGAATGTAAGGAGATGAATGAGGGAGGAGTAGAGGGACTACTGACCAGAACTGAGGGTTAGCTGCAGGAGGGGGAAAGGGGGAGCGGCTCAGACGAGCCCCCGCCCAGACAGGAAAAATGAACACACACACACACACACACGTTCCATCCACTGATATTGCAGACCTACATCTCCAATTTGCAAGCGGTATCGGCAGTGTGTGTGTGTGTGTGTGTGTACCTTTGAGCCACTGTGAGACATTCTGCTGCTGCTCTCCACTCCTATAGACGCTGACTGCCGTGACGACGTGCACGTTTCCTTGTATCGGACGGAGGAATTCGCTATAGAAACTCACACACACACAAACAAGCCTTTAGAGTCGGTGTGTGTAAGAGTGTACATGGTGGGTGTGTGTAACTCACAGGCCAAGTTGGACAAAGCAGTATGTGTGTGTGTAGATGGTGTGTATGTGTAACTCACAGGCTGAGTTTCCAGGATATGGCGGTGTGAGGATTTCGAGCTGTGTGAAGAGGTAATGATCGAGCCCTGCCTCATTCTGTCCTCCTGCGGTTGCCTGTAGGAGCTTGATACATCTCCAGATACACCTCCTGCCCTTTAACACACACACACACACGTGAGTGGACACAGGGGGTTACACATTTCAATCATGCTTGCGCGTGTGTGTGTGTGTGTGTGTGTGTGTGTGTGTGTGTGTGTGTAGACAATACCTTTATTGAGGTTGTGGCCACTTCAGTGGAGTTCTCTTCCAGCCCAAACTCTCTCCTCCTCTCGGCACGAACCTCAGCATAGCTACACAGAGAGAGAACATGAGAGAGGGAAGGAGAGAAACAGAGGAGGGGAGGAAGAAAGAAAAGAACGAAGAGAGAGAGAGAGAGAAAGAACGAGAGAGAGTAAAAGAAAATGACAGAGAAAGAGAAAGAAAGAGCATGAGATTTGAGAGAGAAAGAAAGTAAAAGAAAAGACAGAGAAAAGAGAGAGAGAATGAGGGAGAGATTTGAGAGAGAGAAAGAAAGAGTGAAAGACAAGAAAGAGAGCGATTAATATATTTCAATGTGATGCTGTAATGACAAGCTCTCACCACTAGATGTCCCCAGAGTTACAGGAATATAACCAGATAGGAACACAGCTCAGAAAGACGTGTGTGTGTGTGTGTGTGTGTGAGAGAGAGAGTGTGAGTGTGTGTATAGGTGTGTGTGAGTGTAGATGTATAGATGTGTAGTAGGGTATGGCGTGTGTGTGTGTAGAGAGTTTAGGTGTGTGTGTGTGTGTGTGTGTGTGTGTAGCCATTTGACGACTTAAAAGTGCAGACGAGAACTCGGGTTTGAGTTCCACTGGTGATAAGTGATGTAGTAATGAGTCTGGAGCCAAATCCACTGCTGGCCTTTAGTCAGGAACCGGTAATAACACGACTTCCCCTTCCCACACTGCATCACTGTACAACACACACACACAACGCACACACAACGCACACGCAGCATACACACAACGCACACACAACACAGAGTGACCTGATTATGCCTGAAGCTGCAGCCGAGAGATGAAGAGAGAGAGAGAGAGAGAGAGAGAGCGAGAGGGATGAAGAGAGGGGGATGAAGAGAGAGAGAGAGAGAGCGAGAGGGATGGGAAGAGAGGGGATAAGAGAGAGAGAGAGAGAGAGAGAGAGAGAGAGAGGGATGAAGAGAGGGGGATGAAGAGAGAGAGAGAGAGAGAGAGAGAGAGAGAGCGAGAGGGATGAAGAGAGGGGGAGCGAAGAGAGAGAGAGAGGGAGAGAGATAGGGAGAGGATAGAGAGGATAGGAGGAGATGGGCGCAGGAAAGGATGGAGAGAGAGGAGAGGGAGGGATGGAGGACAGAGAGTGAGTAGAGTGACAGGAGGGAGATGGCGAAAGGATGAGAGAGGAAGAGGGGAGGGATGGGAGAGAGAGGGAGTGAGGGGGGAGGGATGGAGGGATAGAGAGAGTGATAGAGAGGGATGGAGAGAGGGAGAGAGAGGGAGTGAGAGATGGAGAGAGAGAGAAAGAGCGATGGAGAGAGAGAGTGATAGAGAGAGGGAGAGAGAGGTTTGTCTCACGTTGTTTATGGCACTGTGCGATGAGCTCCAGGTCGTCTACATGGTAGTATCCGACCCTGACGGCCCCAGCACCCTCAAACGGCAAGTAGCCAATGATGGGAGACGCTCTGACACACACACACACACACAGCAGTGAGTACACACACCAATCACAATAACACTATCACCCCAAACTAAAGACTCTATAGTCCCTCTCTATACCCTAATGATACATACACACACACACACATTACTAATAATAATACACACACACTAATACATATAATTTTATTTTTTCTAAATTAATTCGTATCTAATAGTAAAATATATAATATAAATTATAATATATTAAATATATAATATATAATATAATACAATAACATATTTTGGTTATATTTATCTTTTCGTTATTGCATCTAACAATATTTGATATATTTAGTAAATATAAAATATATTTATTTTCTATTAGATGCTTATCAAAATTATATTAAAAAAATATAAAATGATGTTATATTATTATTATTATTATTTATTTCTACAGTATCATTTGTATAATTATTTATTAGTTTATTTATTATTCTGTTTTTAATGCATCTTAATTTGATTTCATAAATTATATTATATATTATTGTGTGTCTTATTATATTATATTATTTTATATATGCATAAAGTACATACTATATAATACTTCTATTCATTTGTCTCTTATTGTATATATTTTTATGCATTTTTATTAAATGATATTTTATATGTTTATAACTCTCAGACTGCACTGTTCAGCACCGCTGAACTGGTTTTACATGAGCTTATTAGTTTAACCTATCTACTGATCCTGATTTATTTAGATTATGGGTTATTACGTCTGGTAGTTAATAAGTTCTCATTATCATGCTTTAAACCTCAGCTCGGCCGTATGTGTGTGTGTGTGTGTGTGTTCTAGGCATGATTATAATAATCACGATTATGGCTGTAACAACTTGAGCTTGTTTAATCTTTCATACATTCTATACTGTGTGTGTGTAAATGAGACAGGCATGTCACACTAGAAAGAGAGAGTTTGGCAGCTGTGTGTGTGTGTGTCCACTAATAGCAGCAGTACAGGACATCCAGTCTTCACCTACTAAACCAGGTCTAACACACACACACACACACACGTTATGTAACCTACTCACAGGCATTTCCCCACACGCTTTAATAAGAGCTCGCAGTGTGTGCTGCTTTCTAATAGACGAAGAGTTTGTCAATGAAGTTTGATTCAACACACACACACAGACACACACACAGACACACAGACACACACACGGCTTGACCTTGTTGCCTGTTTTACTGTGCGCGTGTGTTTAAGCTGGTGATGTAAGCTGGAAACCCGAATCAGGTTACTGGGAATCGGAAACGTGGAACCATACAGCAGGGGTCGCGGAGGAAACGTCTAATTAAAACTTAGATTAATTAATCGAGCAACTAATTGGTTTTCAATAAACGACAGGATGTCGACGTGTTTCTGAACAGGAACTGGATTCTGCGTTTCTTGCAGCGGGTTTCACAGCAGCTCGACGATAACGTGATGTAAACGCGGAAAAACGGTTTTGTTAGGGGCCGGCTGATTAATCGCTGTCGATACGAGATGTGAGATAACTGCGGATAAATTAGTATCAGTGTTTATTATAAGAGATTAATGATTATTAGAAAGGAAACAGAAATGTAAGATGTTAAGAGTTATAAGCGTTGTGCTTGTGTAGTTTGTAGGGGTCGACCAATTATCGGAGCTGAAATGGATCGGCATAGAGTTATATTAAAATAAAAATATTAATAACTAGTAGTTTTTAAAAATCATTTAAAATATTATATTTATATTCAGTAATGGGTAGGACCAATTATGTAAAAGTTTTAAGTTGGAATATGTGTTATTTGTAAAATTTTTAGTCATATATCCGTTCCAACTATCGGTATCAGTCTTGTAAAACCCATATCGGTTGACTCCTTTGTTAGAGACTGACCGATATAGCGTCATGTCGATATTATCGGTCGATATGAGATAACTGCAAATAAATCAGCTTCATCACATTTTCTTGGTTTGTTTGTTAACTAACATTTGACTTTTGAAAATTTAAGTGTGGCTTTTGTTTTAGTTTTAGCGTTTGAATTTTTTATTACGACTCCCTCCTGACTGTTTCGGCTCCAGACGGGAATCGTGATGTTTATTTGTACTCTGAAGTATGTAATGTTGTAACCTGTTGAGGATTTTGAATTAATATAAAACGACCAAAATCAATAACTTTAAGGGTTCTAGGATGAGTTTCACAGAATAAAACCAGCAGATTTGGACTCACCTGTGGTCCAAGAAGAGGAACTTCCACTCCAGACTGTGTCTTGATGTGAACTCATCACCCGGATCTTCCACGTTACACAAGTCCTGTTCACACACACACACATATACATACACAGCGTGAGTGTGAGAGCATGTCTGTCTGTTGTTCAGTCTGTGTGTCTGTCTGTCTTTGGAAGGTCCCCAGAAGGCAGATATGAAATTTTGGCCAAAAACCAGATCCTTTTGGTTTTTCTATGAAAAAGGAATGTAATAATCTATAGACTACTGGTTACGGAGCGCAAAGTGTGTGTGTGTGTGTGTGTGTGTGTGTGAGTTGGTGTGTGTGTGTGTTCTTCTCACCCAGAACTGAGGAGTCACTAGTCTGACCGTGAGCTACTAACACACCTGATCTTTCGAGCTTAGCCTGTAAAGTGTCATGAACGCCAACTCATACCAAGTACACGGCGACGAGGCACTGGAAAACACACACACAATACACATAAGTATACATACAGATTTATAGGTAAAATGTGATGCTCTATTCTTGTGTTAAAAACAGATACAGATATAGACTGAAAGAGACAGAAAGACTAAGAGACAAACAAAAGACAAACAAAAAGAAAGACTAACAGACTGAAAGAAAGACGGGCAGACATGCTGAAAGACAGGCTGTCCTGAAAGTCAGAAAAACTGACAGACTTAAATTCAGTCAGACTGACGAACAGACAGACAGACAGACGAACTGGCTGACTAAAAAGACAGGCTGACTGAAAACCAGACAGACTGAAAGGAAAACAGAGACAGGCAGAAAGACTGAAAGATAGAGTCAAACAGAAAGACTGACTGTAAAACGATGGCATGGCATCAAGAGAATGACAGAGAAATACAGACTGACAAAAAAAAAAAGACAAGCAGAAAGACCGAAAAAAAGACAGGCAGACATGCTGAAAGACAGGCTGTCCTGTCCTGACAGACAGACTTAAACTCAGTCAGACTGACGAACAGACAGAGAGACTGGCTGAAAAACAAACAGACTGAAAAGAAAACAGACAGGCAGAAAGACTGAGAGAAAGACAGGGAGAAATACACACTGGCAAAAAAACAGACAGGCAGAAAGACCGAAAGAAAGGCCGACTAAAAAACGAAGAAAAAGACTGAAAGACAAACAGACTGACTGACTGAAGGAAAGACAGACACAGACTAAAAGGAGCAGACTGAAAGTCTGAATAAGTCAACACACTGGACTGAAAGACAGGCAGATAGACAGACTGATCGCAGACTGGAAAGACAGACCGCCAGACGAAAAGATGCAGGGAAACGTATCGTCTCCTCACCAGTGTTATGGAACTTGAAGTCTCCGATGAACTTGACGTACTCTTGAGTGGGCGGCGCGCTGGTTTGGCGGTGTCCCCTCATCAGGTGACAGCAGAACTCAATGTGGCTCTCTATCTGAGGGAGTGAGAGAGAGGGAGAGAGAGAGAGGGAGGGAGGAGAGAGAGAGAGAGGGAGGGAGAGAGGGGAGGGAGAGAGAGAGAGAGAGAGAGGAGGGAGAGAGAGAGGGAGAGAGAGAGAGAGAGGGGAGGAGAGAGGAGGGAGAGAGAGAGAGAGAGAGAGAGGGGAGAGAGAGAGAGGGAGAGAGGAGGGGAGAGAGAGAGAGAGAGAGAGAGAGAGAGAGGGAGGAGAGAGAGAGGGAGGGAGAGAGAGAGAGAGGGAGAGAGGGAGAGGAGAGGGAGAGAGAGAGGGAGAGAGAGGAGAGAGAGAGAGGGAGGGTAGAGGGAGAGAGGGGAGAGAGAGAGAGAGAGAGGAGAGAGGGAGGGAGAGAGAGAGGGAGAGAGGGAGAGAGAGAGAGAGAGAGGGAGAGAGAGGGAGGGAGAGAGAGAGAGAGGAGAGAGAGAGAGGAGGGAGAGAGGGAGAGAGAGAGAGGGGAGAGAGGGAGAGAGAGAGAGAGAGGGAGAGAGAGAGGGAGGGAGAGAGGGAGAGAGGAGAGAGGGGAGAGAGGGGAGAGAGAGAGGGAGAGAGGAGAGAGGGGAGAGAGGGAGAGAGGGAGGATGGAGGAAGGAGGAGAGCTTTTTTAAACTGGCACAGAGTAAAAAATTCAGACGGTGGGGAGCCAGGAGGCTGCTGAATCCAACACACACCAAAAAATTCGATGGATTATTCTGTATGCATTACAACGAAATTTCACCTCTCTTCTACCTCCCTCCTCTCCTCCTCTTTTTTCATTTCTCTCTCTTCATCTTTCTCCCTCCCGGGATTAGGCCCGAGGCCAGGGATTAGCATCAGAATCGCCAGAGCCATCTGCATACCGCGGCGTAATTTCCTGAACACATTGCCTCTTTCTCGGTAGCCCTGCTAATCATACACTTCGTCCTCATCGGCCAATCGTAACGCAGCGCCGCCCCGCAGCCCGTTGCTTATCAGCCAATCAAACTGCGACTCAAACGACCAATCGGAGCTCGGCATAAACCCTCCGCTGTAACACACTTGATTACCGCTTAATAACGCCTTTATACATTAACAACAACCAGGTAATGATCATGGGTAAAAGGCAGGTGTGTGCATAAAAAGCGTGTGTGTGCATGTGTGTGTGTGGTTCATATTCATAACAGAATAAAATAAGAAACATCCAACAGTCCAAAGGTCAAATACCAGTGCCGTTGCCATGGCAACGGAGACCCGGATACGGGTTTAAAACCAGAAGAGGATATACTGATGTTGCTTACGGAGAGGGGAGAATTGAGAGTAATGGCGAGGGGTAAGTGATGCACACACAAACCACACACACGCACACACGCCACACACACGCCATATATAAGAGCACACACACACACACACACGCACACACACCACACACACGCCACACTAAACACACACATACACACGATGCGCACACACACACACGCCACACCAAACACACACACACACACATGTACACACACACGCTACACACACACATACTCACGCACACACACACACACACACACACACACACACACTTGAATAACTCATTGCATTTAGTGTTGTTCAGTAACAGCTGGACAAATAAAGGGGGGACACGCGCACACACACACGCGCACACACACACGCACACACCAAAACGCACACACACATGCACACACACATGCACACACCACACACACACACACGCGCACACAGACACACACACACACACACGCCACACCAAACACACACACACGCAGACATGCACATACACACACACATTCATGCATGCACACGCATACACACACACACACGTGTATACCGTATATGGTGAAAATAAAGTATATAATGTGTGTGTGTGTGTGAACACACTCACTGGTGTCCAGGTAGTCAGAGGTGATCGCGTCGCTCATCAGCAGGTGGGTCGAGAGCAGTTTGTAAACCTCGGCATGTTCTCGCTCCGGCAGGAAATTCAGAATGTTCTGGTCCACCATGTCGGACTGCAACACACACACACACAGTCTCAATATTGCATTTTCAAAACACTTGACACTGTGAGCGTCATAAACACACACCCAAAATACACTGAAACCAGCAAAACCCTACACCGTGAAAGCGTGTGTTACAGGTGTAACTGCAGCTTATCAAACTCGAAAAACAGAAACATGAAGCCGAGCACTTTCTTCTCATCAAAAACCCTGGCGTATGGAACACGTCTCCCGAGAGCTCCGGCGACTTCGAAAATATGGCACGAAAGGCCACGGTAAATTTATCCCGAGCAGGTATGGAGATCTCTTTAGTCACCACGGCGGAAGCGTTTAGAAAAATGAATCGCTTCCTACAAACTGCAACTTGCTCCAGAGTGACACGTGACAGCTCTGCACTTTACGCGTTTACACAGGTGATTACACACAAGAAGAAATGATGAGAGTGATTATCACTTCCAGAAAACACTCTTCATTTTACAGGAGAAAGAATATGAACAACTCAGATTATAGACGTCACTAATGACACTCAACAGCCTGTAAGTCTTGACCTTACATAATTAGCAGACAGACAGACAGACAGACAGACAGACAAGGGACAGACAGACAGATGCAGACACAGATAGGATATAGGAGAGATAGATAGATAGATGGGATAGATAGATAGATAGATAGATAGATAGATGGACGGACGACAGACGGACGATCAGGATAGATAGACTTGGGACGACGGATGGATGGATGGCTAGGGATAGATAGATAGATAGATAGATAGATAGATAGATAGATAGATAGATAGATAGATAGATAGACAGACAAACAGATAGATAGAGACAGATATACAGATAGACAGACAGACAGACAGACAGATAGATAGATAGATAGATAGATAGATAGATAGATAGACGGACAGACAGACAGTCGGACGGACAGATGGATAGATAGACGGATAGAAGTTTGAAGATAAGTTTCACTTACTTCAGTAAGTGTCCAATCAGAGACGCAAGACGCTGTCAGAAACGAGATGATGTTGCCGCCCGTAGAGTAAAGCACGAAATCGCTCCAACGCCTGCACATGAGAAAAACATAAAAATCCATATTTAAACAAGCATTAAAAAATCCTGCCTTAACGCGTCCATGAGGAATAACGTGGAGAGTCTTGATCAGGAGACGCCAGTAATGATGATTCCGATGCACTTTAAAGCCCACGTGGAACGTCACAATGTTTTCCTTTTCATCTCACTCTCTTTCAAAAACAACAGCAGTGCATCGTGAGAATTACACCTTAACGACCCACTTCTCCCAGTGGAGTGCTGACTAACGAGGGTTTCCGCTCTCTCGCTAAATCTCGTTTATGAAGTGTTTCCTGCGCTTTGGTTCTTTTTGCAACACAGCATTCACCTTTCCGTTCTTTGTTACGCTAAAAAACGATGTGCTCAAGTCTCATTTACTTCGGCTTAAAACAATCATTTCATCACGACGCTGCTCAGAATTAAAATGAAAACAACATCTACGCAATTTCAAAAATAAAGTGAAACACCAAACAGAGATTTCTTCCAGAGAGCGATGCTAAGCTAAAACTAGTAATTAGTAATAATTAGTATTTGCAATATTGTTTAACTTGATATTTAAGGCAGCGATAATTTTTTTTTTACAGCTGTAGTAACAATCTACCTGGCATCATCATATTTCCGTCAACCGACCAAAAAATCCAATTTGCCATGCCGAAAACTCATGTACCAATGCATCGCTATAAGTTGAAGTGAATGAAGGAAGTATGTTAACGTCATATCATTTTTTAATGTTTGGAAATGATTTAGATTTGGCATAGAATTTTTCTAAAACACATGAAAGTTGGCATTGTAATTAAGAAATACTAAATATGACCGTTTTCCCACTGGCTATAAAGAATTCCCAGTTGACAGAAAGTAGTAGTTAATGAGCCCGGAATTCTCAAAAGAGCTAGCAATAAACGAGAAGTGTTATTCCTAAAAGAATTGAAGCAGTAAAGTGCAGGTCAAATTCTTTTGAGACCTGACACTAAAAAGAAATCGAAAATCTCCACTTGGACTTGAAGTTTATTAATCAGAAATTTGGCTGATAAAGCAGTTATTCCCGAGATTACCTCCCAGCATTAACTGGGGTGAATTCTCGTTGCTGAGGAAGAAGGCTTCAGTCCTGTCGGATTTCGCACGACTCGGTCTGCGCCGTGACTTCTGGAAAACATCAAACAGCCACAAAAAAGCTCTTAGAAGTTGCAGCCCGGAATTTTCGGAATTCTGGAAATGCGGGGCGGGAAGATTTTAAGGAGTCAGGAGCCCTGGAACAAGTGTGAACTAGACAGGCTTGGAAAGTTCAAGTGTTATAAAGAATTTACACAAATAATAAAACAATATCAAGCAGAAGTCAACCAAGTAACTACAATTTCAGCGCAGCCCAGGACCACATTATGCGGTCAAGTTGGTAGTGTAATGGTCAGGGTACCGCCTCACGATCGAAGGTCGCCGGGTTCTAATCTCGACCAGTAAAGGTACCACTGAGGTAATTTCATGAGTAAAGGTGATCATTCCTCAAGCACTGCCCATGTCAAGCGCCCACAGCTCCTTCACGAATGGAGCAGGCTGCCGCTCGCTTGTCTCTCACCTTTGTGCTTCTGCAGGAAGTCGATGGTCCGCTGCAGGATGGTGGACTTGTCCATTTTTCGGGGATGACCCTGACCCTGCAGCATGGTGCACAGCTCCTTAATCAGCACGTTGAACTGGTCTCTCATCTTCTCCGACTTGTTACGGGACGCCCTGTACACCACAAACGCCACTTATTACAGTAAATCTTGTTTATATTGTTGATACTCTGTTTATACTGCATATACTATCTACAGTAGGATGCATTTATACAGTTTATATATCTACATATTTTCATTTCTTCAACTTAATCTGCTGAACGAACTGAATTCTACATTAATTTGCAGAGTTATAGGGTTCAAGAATCTTGAATCCTAAATCAAACATCGAGAATCAATTAGTGCTTTCACAGTCTTCACACCATCATGACACAGTCACACACACACACACACACACACACTCTAATTCTCTCCATGAGGCTTGACCTTTTCACACTCCTTCTTGGTGAAGATCTTTAGTGTGAAGAGAGCGAATGAGGGAGGGATGGAGAGCAAGGCGAGGTGAGAAAAGCTGGTGTAAGTGTGAACAAAATTCAAGTTTAATTCATGAGTCTGAGTTCTTAGAGAGCACTGAGAGTAACATCTTTAATGTCAGGTTAGGAACACACACTCAAACGTTAATGCAAACACACATATGTATATGTGACCCTCCACGGCAAAACCAGTCGCCTGTCGCAAATTTTCAAAATTTAGTCATGTCGCCATGAAAGGGCATAAACTGCTTCAAACGATAATTTTATATGGGAATGAATGACACATATGACTGGAGATATCAACATTCAGAGAGTCGGGTTTCTCCTGTCACGCCAAGTGGAAAGAAATGGAGAAATTCGGTTGCCGCAAGGACTATCGCCGAAAGCACTCACAGACGCTGGCTGCATTCACAGCCACACGGATAGCCTGCCTGCTAGGGTTAACTGAACTCGGGAGACGGAGATAATCGGAGAAATATCTTCACGCTTAGTCAACCAGTGGATTTAGCGTAAATATTGAAGTAGAGCGCCAAAACACAAACTTTTAACATTCTGCTGGAATTGAATTCTCACCCCAAGAAAGTCACGCTTTTTAGGATGGAAAGGGTGTTTTTCAGCCAAATTTATTCACACAACAGTACACAGTATAGACCTTCCACTGTTTCAAAACACTACAAACAAAAATCCAACATTTTACCCCACGCAACATAAACGCTTTATTTTTTTTCGAAACTCATATTAGTTTACTGGTTTCGGGCCAGGAGGGTCACATATATATGTACACACACACACACTCTACCTTTTAGCTCTGTCCTTCTCATCTGCGTCCATCAAGTCGTCCACACAGCTGCTGTAAGAAACAGTAAAGGTCTGGTATTCAGAGCATATGATCGATTCGACGGATAACGATTTGACGATTTCGATACCGTATCGCCAGAACGATGTATCGTTACGCCCCAGCACTTACTCCCATTCCCCCTGTGTGGACGGACAGAGGCCGGCGAACTCGGAAAGGTTGTCCATGCTCAGTCCCTCTCCCATCCAGGCCGTCTGCGCAGGCTGCCGCCCCATCTGGCGCCAAGGCGCCGACCACACAACAGCCAGCTTAATTTCCACGCTTTGTTTCCTAGCTAGCTAGCTGGAGCAGGACGCCTTCATGGATTTTTGCTAGTCTTTCCACCCTCTGGCTTCTCTTCTTCGCACCTTCTCTCTCCCAAACGCTCGGCCTCGAGGCGCTTTTTAGCTGATCAACCCGGAAAGAAAACACGTTGAATGGAGTTTAGTTGAGAGCCCACTGCCCGAGACGCCAGTAAGAGCCCGCCGGTCATCTTCGGGGCACCATGAGGGTTAGATGAAGACGCAGTAAAGCCTGGAAGAAAAAACACATCCATTTTTTAGTTTTTGAAGCCGGTCGAAATTGGGATAAAACATCACTTGCTTTAAGAACAAAGAATGATTCAAACTTGGTTTTAGATTAAGTTTTGCACTGGAGTATTTGTTAGCCACATTTTTGATGCAATTCTTCCATATTTATTGCAGAACATATACTGTAAATATGGAAAGATTGGTTCAAAAAAATCAGTTCAAAATTAGTTTAGCTTTATAATAAAAGGCATGAATAAAGTTCTCAGAATTCAACATATGCATTGGAATTAAGTTTTGCATTGGAGTTTTGTTAGCCATATTTTTGACGCAATCCTTCCATATTTTCAGCAGAAGTTCTGCTGTAAATATGGAAAGATTGAGTCAAAAATGTTAAAAATATTGGTTCAATTTTGTTTCAAAAAATTGTGTAGCTTTGTAATGACAGGCATGATGAAAGTTATCGCATTAAAACATAAGCCAAGAAGCAGTTGAATTAAGTCTTCTGTGGGAGTGTTTATTCATATTTTTGATACAATCCTTCCATATTTTCTGCAGGCGTTCCACTGCAAATATGGAAAAAACTGTGTCAAGAATTTGGCTTAAAACCGACGACCTGAACTTTCATCATCCACACACACACATAAATGAAGGAGTGTGTGTCATCACTTTGATTTCCCTTTCTTTTCCCTCAGCATTCAGACGAATTAATAACGCAGCTCCATCACGAGTGTGTGTGTGTTGATATGAAATAAATGTATTCAGCAGAACGTGACTCATTTCGAAGTGGTGTGGAAATCTGATTAAACTAGACGAGCTTTACGGTAATTTTATTTCAGGACACAAAATCAGCCAGACGAAAGTCCCACACAGTCACGTAGGCTCATCAATAAAATCTGGATTTTTTTTTCTGCAAGACGTCCCTGATGCGCGTGCACATGTGTGTGTGTGTGTATGTGTGTGTGTGTGTGTGTGTGTATGTGTGTGTGTGTGTGTGTGTGTGTGTGTGTGTGTGTGTGTATGTGTGTGTGTGTAACCCACATGCAGTGACAAAGCAGCAAAGGCGTGTTTTAAAAGCTCAGGAAATGTTAGAGGCACTGAGTGACCCAGAAACACTCGTTCACCCAGCACCGCTCTACACATCATCTTATCCATTCTACAGAGAGAGAGAGAGAAAGATGGAAGGAAATAAAGACTGGTAGAAGAACGTAATGAAAGAATGAAATGAGAGATAGATAGAGGGGATAGGTAGATAGATGGATAGATGGATAGATGGATGGATGGGATAGGATAGATAGATAGATAGATAGATAGATAGATAGATAGATAGATAGATATTGCGACAGAAAAGATAAGACAGTTGTAGGGCGGAGGGGTGGACGGATCGACTTGACGGACGGACAGATAGATAGATAGATAGATAGAGATAGATAGATAGATAGATGGATAGATAGATAGATGGATAGGATGGATATGTGATAGATAGATAGGATAGGAAGGACAGACAGATAGACAGACAGACAGACAGACAGACAGACAGACAGATAGGATAGATAGATAGATAGATAGATAGATAGATAGAAGGACACAGACAGACAGACAGACACAGACAGACAGATAGATAGATAGATAGATAGATAGAAGGACATATATAGATAGATAGATAGATAGATAGATAGATAGATAGATAGATAGATAGATAGATAGATAGACAGACGGATGGATGGATAAGCAGTTGTTTAGTATATACTGTATGTACATGTAGATATATGTGTGTATTATTTAAGTGTTCATCACATTCCTCACGGTGAGGTTAGAAACCCGTCTTGCATTACGACACTATTAGTGTTTGCTGACGGCAGTTACACACACACACACACACACACACACACACACACACACACACACACACACACACACACACAGAGGAAGGGAAGTGTGTTTATGACCTATATTTCAGCTGCCCTGCTTCCCCACACACACACACACACACACAGAGTTCTGCTGCTTTTCATCTCTTCATTCTGCTAACGCTGCACAGGTGGGACTCTGGCCCAGAATGCAGTTATTACAATAAAATCATCATCACCATCACATGCTGAAGAAAAGCGTAAATATCATAAACAAACACATTATATCAGCACTTCCAAGCGAGCGAGAAAGCAGAGTGGAGCGAGGGCGGAGCATTTCCAGCGTAGTGTACAACATTTTTTGTAAAAGTCACTTCACGCCCTACGTAGTGTAACAAGTCAAATAGGGCGCGGGTGACTCTATGTATGATAAGAGCACCTCACCTACCATACTATTAAGTGTGATAACATGCAACACGCAATTTAGTTAAAAATCTTATGTGTGCAGTGAGAGTCGAGTGCGTAAAGACGCGAAGGTTTCGCTGCAGGCTCAGAGTTTGTGCCCAAAATAACGGCATACGTTGTAAGACAGAAGGCGCGGGCCGTATAAAATCCCATCTCGGACATGCCTTGCACAAGCGCTACCGCTCCCACGTACAAAACAAATGCTTACAGATTTACAGCTGTAAAGATTACAATCACTCACACACACACGCATATGTGAATAAACACACACACACACACATATAGAGAAATAGAGGGCAGAAAGTGAGTCAGAGTGTATGTGATTAACACACTCGTCATGAGCTGGTGAATAAGGCGAACGCTGAGTCATTAACACTCCGACTCGAATCATCATCATCCTAAATTTTTAAAAATCATATTTACTGGTGAATTCATCAAGTTATTACAGCGACCATTTCAGGTTTTTACACCACATCGCTCTGCCGCTGTTGCACAAAAATGAATATTAAATATTATATTATGGAATGATACCTAGATGTAGATTATATTAAATATCAACAATTCTGCATATGTGTGTATATAAAATTAGTCATAATCACCACGACTAATACTATACTGTATATAGATATAAATTTGATACTACATTAAAGAAATGAAATTAAAGTGCTATTTATGTACATATACATTTGTGTATACTCTAAATATAATATATAGAGTTATACATATTTAGTGTATATACAGTATCAGCAGTAGTGTAAAAAAGATTATTACATGTTATTTATGCTGTTTTCAAAATAATATACGTCTCTAACTCTGAATATAAATTTCTAGAGTTGTAGAGTTTTATGTGATTATGAACACAATAAGCCACGCCATGTCAGCACGCTCATAACACATCACGCCACTCTGTACAACACACACACACACACACACACACAGGAAGTTACCGTAATAAAAATAATCAAAAAAACACTTCCGAATAAGAATGAAAATTTAAACAACAAAACACACTAAACCTCGTCCCACTGCAACTGGATAAAACATTCAGCAGCTGAATCATGACATGAGGCTCGTACAGACTCAACTCACCAAAACACACACACACACACACACACAGTGCTTATTGAGGCCCAGTGTCACAACTTGTTTCATGGCAAACAAGCTGAGGATTTCGCTCTCTCTCTCTGTCTTCACACACACACACACACACACACATTTTCCCTTTGGATTTTATTCCACAGACAGAGCTGTAAAGTATTTATACAATGGCAGTAAAACGTTACAGCTGCTCAGAGGAGAGCGGAACAGCGGCAGAGAAGAATACAGAGAAGAGAAGAGGCAAGAAGAAGGAGGAAAATCCTTCACAGAATAGAATTCTGTTACAGTAGTGTGTGCTGAAGTGTGTGTGTGTGTGTGTGCCAGTGTAGTGTTTAACTGCACCACACCCAACACACACACACAGCAACATGTGTGGTGACAATCACAATAGGGTCACATTTCTCACACATGCACACACACACACACCTACCTACACACACACACACACACACACACACACCTACCTACACACACACAGACAGCCACTGCAAAGCAGGTCAAGTTCCAAATCAGTGCCTGACCTCCAAACACACACACACACACACACACTCCAGCCAAATACAGGTCAAGTGCATTTGGCCAGACACACACACACTGTTAAGTATTCAAAAATAGAAGTGATCAAGATCAAAAGAGAACCACACACACACACACACACATTGGTAAAAACCCAACACACACTAAGAACTCAACACACACACACACACAGCAGCAGTAAGCGGCCAGCGTGGTGTGTTGGGTTGGTCATGTGCTGCTCCACATTAAATAATAAAGTGAATTTGGAAGCTGGACAGAGCGGATTGTTAATTAAGACACTCTGCTGTGAATAATTCACCATTAAAACACTGCACTTTTAATGAAGCGTACCTGTGTAAAAACACACAACTAACATTCACTTTCACCACACACACACACACACACCGAGTGCTAAAACTGTCTGGGGTGGATTTGCTAGTTCGAACAGCGTGAACATGATTCATGTTGGGAACTGCAACACAATTAACAAAATCGATTAAAGTTTAAAGAGTCGATTAAAAAGTCAGACGTATGAAAACACAAAAAAGACAAGAGTGAAGCTGCAGTGTCGCCCTCTAGAGGAGAAAGCACACAATGACACCACTCATAACATCACTTCAGAATCTCTCCAAGTCTTTTTGCACTTTGTCAGACGTTATGAACTCTTATTAGGGGTGTAACGATACATCGATCCACATTAATACACCGATTCAATGATTAGCAAGGCTATAGCGTCGATTCAAAAATGAAAAGGTGGATCAGACATCGTACATTTTGTGACAACTTTATGTAAAATAGGGGGTTGTTTTTCGGTATTTCGATATGAGATTTGAGTTGCTTTTTGGTGGTTTCTCATCGATCGCTGGCCCATGAATCGAATCGAATCGAATCGAATCATCGTCCATTGATTAGAAATCGCATATCGTATCGTCATGGAAACGATCCTTTTACAAATGCAAAAAATGTTCGACACCAATACTGATTATTGTGATTACTGGGATTGACACCCCCGGTTGCTATAGCAACATTTGCATAACTTACACCCCTAGCTTCAATCCGACGAGAATATGGACGCACCGGTTTAGCACCCATACACATGAATATTTTTGTTCTTTAATCTTTCTCTAAGATTGCTTTTATTTGATGTTCGTTCAAGCGTTTGAAGGAATAACGCCGGCTCCTGAATCGAATCGAATCGAGAATCGTATCGTAGCAGACTTTGTAATATCGCCAGACGTCAAGTTGTCGTCCGTTGAATGGATATCATTTCTTTTCCTGTTGATATTTGGGATTTACATCCTCGGTTGCTATAGCCACATTTGCACAGTTTACAGCCCTAGCTTTAATCGGACGATGATGTCGACACGCCAATTTATCGGCCGCCCCTTACGCTCATGTGCATTAATGCTTTATGTTATTTCTTTATTAACTTGAAATCATCTGCGCATTTTTCTTGAGATGCTTCTCCAGTCTTTCTTTTTCTTTACGATTCATTCTCCATTGGTTTCGTTTGATATTCGTTTAAAGCACTGATTTGTGTTTATTTGCTGAAACTGAGCGTTGGATCAGTGACGTCTCAGCGACTGTATTTAATGACAATGAAGAACTGCTCTCCGTCTCTCTCTCTCTCCCTCTCTCTTTTCTACATCCCCCTCTTTTGTCCTCCTCAATGACTCCTAAAGGGAAGCACAAACGCAGATCAACTCAATTTGTGCAGCTTCAGCGCAACTTAACACACACACACACATACACACACACACCACCTGGAGCAGTGCGGCAACCCTGCACCTACCAATTATACACAGCTTCATTTGTCACACGGGAGGGTGTGTCTCACACACACACACACACACTATTTAGGGATTAAGAAGTGTATAGAGTAACAATGACAATGATATTCTAGTACAGTTTAAGCAGGACCACACGCACGTGCACACACACACACACACACAGCGAGAAACTGGAGATGACAAGACAACAAAAGAGAGAGAGGAGAAGGAACGGAGCTCGAGAAAATGAAGGTGGGGAGAAGAGAAAGAGAGAGAGAATAAAAGGAAGCTCGTGAGAGAAAAAGACAGAGGAAAAGGTGGAAGAAAAAAGAATGAAGAAAGAATAAATGAATGAAAAGGAAAAAGAGCAAGAGAGAGAGAAATAAGTAGAAAAGTGAGAGAATAAGACAGTTAGGGAAAGAGAGAGACAGACTGAAAGAACGACAGAAAAAGAGAGCGGGAAATAAAATGATAAATAAGAGTGGGAGAGAATAAGAGAAAGAACACAACAGAAAGAGAGGAACAGAGGAAAGAGAGAGAGAGAGATGGAGGGATGAAGAGAGAGATTGAGATGGAGAGAGAGAGATGGAGGGATGGAGAGAGAGATGGAGATGAAAAGACAGAGGTTTGGAGGGATGGAGAGAGAGAGAGAGAGAGATGGAGGGATGGAAAGAGAGATGGAGAAGAGAGAGATGGAGGGATGGAAAGAGAGAGAGAGAGAGCGATGTCCCAGAAATGAAGCAAAAATGAGTTTTAGGCCAAAAAGCTGAAAAATTGCCCAAACTTCCGCATGTCTTCATCTTCAAATAATCAGAAAATATTTATTTCCATTCTGTAATGTTAGAGAGTAAAAGATAAACATAGAAAAATGCATTATTTATCAAATCATTTCTATATCCAGATGGATTTTCTTCATAGTTCCAAGCCATAGAATGTCTCTACATAATAACAACTCTGAATATGAATATGTGACACATATTCTCAAAGACACTTATTTGCATAAATATTGAACACTGAATGTATAAATAGACCGGATATAGAATGTTTTCTTCTAACCTCTTGCACGTCCAGTGTAAAAGTCAATTTCCATCTTTGTGGGTAATACTGCATCCTAACTGTCTCCCTATCTACCTCTACCTCTACCTCTACCTCTAGTTCTACCTCTAGTTCTACCTCTAGTTCTAGTTTTAAGTTATATTTAATATTCCATGTCTAGTTTAAAATGTATATTTTGTATTTTATTTATACATTGTTTATTCCATGTGCCTTACTTGTTCTTTATTTCCTACTGCACTGTAAAAACTGGAGCCATGTCGTCTCGTCTCTCTGTGTATCTGTACAGTATATAGCAGAGATGACAAAGTTGACTTTGACACAATAAATAAATAAATAAATAAATAAATAAATAAATAAAGGGTTGCTGTTGGTGCGGAAGACTGTGTAGAACTGCTTTTTTTTACTTTCTTTTCCGTAAAACTAGTCAGGAATCAATATGAGAATTGATAAGGAATTGGATTGATATGAAGAATCGACAATAGCGATGATATTGATAAAATTGATAAAATTGTATGAATTCCCACCGCCAATCACACAGAAAAATATAAAAATATGGTAAAAAATATTAACACAGAACAAAAACAACACTCACTCGGAGAGAGAATGAAGACATGTCAGAGGAAGAGGAATGAGGCCAGAGAAAGAGGAAGAGAGAGAGAGAGAGAGGTTGCATCGCTCTCGCTCTCGCTCTCTCGGCTGTTTACAGTCCTGGAGCACACCCATTTGAGCAGGGGCCCCATACACACACACACACACACTTTCACACACTCACACACTTCCAGGAATTCCAGGAACCTATTCAAACAAACATATATAGACTCTACAGGTCTGTCTCTCTCTTTCACACCCATATACACACACGCACCCCCCACGTGCTGTTCACTCATTCACAGTGAGCGTTAAAAAGACACACTGCACGAGAGGAGGAAGAGGAGGAAGGGTTTTAAATGTAGGCCACGTGTCAGATTGCACCGAGTGGAAGGAGTTTCTCAACCACTTCAACAAGTCTCGGCTCAACTCGGCTCGAGTCCGTAACTCCGGCGCGGTGCAGCGGGTGACCCAGTTAGTGCACATTCCAGCGTCGCGCGGAAAAAAAAAAAAAAGGGAAAAAGCGCCGGGAAGAAAAAACCAAAAACGACAGACGCAGACTTTCATCCAGCTGTTGGGTTTACACTCAGCATCGCGCACAACGTCCGTAAGGTTTATACAATGTCCAATTTAGGACGTGTCTAACTGGACAACAAGTCACTCAGTACTGGATCGCTACAGACGTTTAAAAGAGTAACAATATAAAAGATTATTTAATAAAAAATAACCTGGGAAATAAAAAATAAATACAATTACAAGTCATTTTAGTTGACATTGCATTCAATTTACATTACACCATGTAGCACTACGTAAACTGGACGGATCTAACTGGACACTATGTAAACTGGACGAATCTAACTGGACACTATGTAAACCAGACAAATCTAACCGAACACTATGTAAACCAGACGAATCTAACTGGACACTATGTTAACTGGACGAATCTAACTGGACACTATGTTAACTGGACAAAGTGTAAGTGGACACTATGTAAACCAGATGAATCTAACTGGACACTAGGTAAACTGGCTGAATCTAACTGGACACTATGTAAATGGGACAAAGTGTAACTGGACACTATGTAAACCGGACAAATCTAACTGGACACTGTAAACTGGACGGATCTAACTGGACACTATGTTAACTGGACAAAGTGTAAGTGGACACTATGTAAACCAGACGAATCTAACTGGACACTATGTAAACTGGACGAATCTAACTGGACACTACGTAAACTGGATGAATCTAACTGGACACTATGTAAACTGGACAAAGTGTAAGTGAACACTATGTAAACTGGATGAATCTAACTGGACACTATGCAAATGGGACAAAGTGTAAGTGGACACTATGTAAACCAGACGAATCTAACTGGACACTATGTAAACTGGACGAATCTAACTGGACACTACGTAAACTGGATGAATCTAACTGGACACTATGTAAACTGGACAAAGTGTAAGTGAACACTATGTAAACTGGATGAATCTAACTGGACACTATGCAAATGGGACAAAGTGTAAGTGGACACTATGTAAACCAGACGAATCTAACTGGACACTATGTAAACTGGACGAATCTAACTGGACACTATGTAAACTGGACAAATCTAACTGGACACTGTAAACTGGACGAATCTAACTGGACACTATGTAAACTGGACAAAGTGTAAGTGGACACTATGTAAACTGGACAAAGTGTAAGTGGACACTATGTAAACCAGACAAATCTAACTGGACACTATGTAAACTGGATGAATCTAACTGGACACTATGTAAACTGGACAAAGTGTAACTGGACACTATGTAAACCAGACAAATCTAACTGGACACTATGAAAACTGGAAGAATCTAACTGGACACTATGTAAACTGGACAAATCTAACTGGACACTATGTAAACTGGACAAAATGTACATTGGACACTGTACACTTCGTCCAGTATACATAGTGTCGAGTTTAACATTATGCTCAGTTTATATTGTGTCCAACTTACGCCACGTCCAGTTCTGATAATGTCCATTTTATATGTGGTCCAGTTTGTCACATATCAAAACTGATATTGTAAATCGAAGCTTACGCTTGTTTTATGTTGTGCATGAATTTGTTTTCTATCTCATACGGAGTCATGAGTGTTTAGTTTTACATTTTGTCCAGTTTATATTATATCTCATTTGTATAATGACTACTCTAAATGTCCCATTTAATTACTGTCCAGTTAAACTTAAATCCAATGAATAAAGGTTATGTCCAGTTTACAGTGTCCAATTAATATCACGTCCTGTTTACATTCTGTCCAGGTTCTGTTGTGTTAAATATACAGGATGAATCCAGTTAACACTGTCCAGTTTACATTAGGTACAGTCCACATATTGACCAATTAAAATAATGTCCAGTTAATTTGCATATTTATTAGTGTGGATGTTACATACATATATATATAAATATATACATATACATACACATATTTAGAAACGGACTCTAATGTATATAATAAATGTAATTACGTTGATTTTACGTTGCGTCTCGAGTCCGGGAACTTTGGATAACGTTCGATTCCACGCGCGCACACACACACCCCGAAAATACGGCGCGCGTTAACCTCGCGCGAAACTCGGCGCGCTCGCGTGGCACCAAACGTCACGTCACGGGCGCGTGAAAAAAACAAACAAACAAACAAAAAAAACACAAGCACAAACACCAACAAAACGGAGTCGTACCTCGCGCTGAAGATCCCGAGCAACGGCTTACCGGAGCCTTCATCACCATCATCATCTTCATCATCACCATCATCATCACCATCCTCCTCCTCCTCCTCCTCCTCACTTCAACACAATCCCATTACAGCGCCGTAAACGCGCAGCGAACCGACACCGGAGCCGCGCGCGAGGGAGGGAGGGAGGGAGGGAGAGAGAGAGGGAATAAAGAGAAAGAGAGAAACGGAGAGAGAGAGAGAGAGAGAGAGAGAGGGAGGGAATAAAGAGAAAGAGAGAAACGGAGAGAGAGAGAGAGGGAGGGAAAAAAGAGAAAGAGAGAAACGAAGAGAGAGAGGGAGAGAGAGGGAGGGAATAAAGAGAAAGAGAAAAACGGAGAGAGAGAGAGAGAGAGAGAGAGAGAGAACGCGGACCGGAGGGAAAGCAGCGTGTAAACAGCGCGGAGTTTTGGAGCGAAGTGGGAAAGTAGGTCAGCCGGTAGCTCAATACTCAAGCTAACGACATCATTAGCAAGCCGGTAGTGCTGGCCTAACACACACACTCACACACACTCACCTTCTACACACACACACACTCACACACACTCTACACACACACACACACACACACACACCTTCTACACACACACTCACACACACAGTCTTGTATTCCTATCTTTGTGAGGTCCTTCCATAGGCTCCCATAATGACTAGATGTATATAATTTTACAGCTACACCTAATCCTAACTCTAACCTTAACCTCAGTAACCAAACGCACATCTTTTACCTCTTTTAGTTTCTCAAATAAAACAAGCACATTTTCTATAAAGTCATTTCTCCTCATGGGGACCTCTCAAATGTCCCCACAAAGCCCAAAAAAACAGATAAAAGTGATTTTAGGGGAAAAAGGGTCCCCACAATGCGATAAATACACATAGTATATATATATATATATACATAGTGATGCACACAAGTGCACCATCATGCAAACACACATATATACACACAGTATACACACATATAGGCACACTATGATACAGACAAATGCATATTACACACAAATATACAATGAGATGCATGCACTATTATACAAAGAATTATATACATATTTGCATTTACACATGTTCACACGTGCATACACACACACATACACACACACTGCAGCTGCAAGCATGAGATGGATCATTTTCATCTCCAATGCAAACTATCAGCCTGACAAATGATGTGTTTTAATGTGCTCATACCAGAGTGAAACTGAACTGGGTGGAATTATTAATCATTTGAAAAGTTTTCAAACCGTTTCCGATCAAACGAGGGAACGAGGGATGAGCCGAAAGCCTGCAGAACGAGTAAATAAATAAACACTCCTAATGAAATTCCAGCGGCTTTGCCAAACCCCAAACCTGTTCGTGGAAAGATTTCTGTTCATTACACAGTCAGCTTCTATGACGAGATTCCCAACAATGAGAATCTAGCGTGAGTTCCTCATAGCATCCGACTCAATCCCGCTCTTCTTCCCTCACCTTCTTTCTTCTTAGATCAGGTCAGATCAGCAAATTAGTTAAACTATCGTGACGTTTTCATTCCGTCGTGATTTGCTTTATCTGTTATGTTCCTTCCCTTTTTAACCTTTTTTTCTATAACGTGGAAATGTATTTCACAAAACAGCTTTTTGCCACCAAAGGTTTTCAGCTTATTTGCTTAATTTTATTAAAAAAATTAATGAAGATGTATCTAAGTTTCAAAAATATATTGTTTGGGCATAAAAGAAAAAATGAAAGCGTAACAATGAGTTTGTAATTTGATAAAATTACGTCTATTTTTAAAATTAAATCCTTATTTTTTTGACTTCCAGAACGCATTATTACAATTTATACAGAACCTTGATAATAAACTAATAATAATCAGTAAAAATACAGCTGCAAACGGCAACAAGCGGGGTCCAAGCAAAAATCGGAAAAAGAAGCACAAAAGCAGCTGATGCAGTAAGCGTCAAAAAAAGGAGTCAGTGAATCATACTGCGTAAATTTATGTAGCATTTTTAGTGCCCTCTATTGTTCACATAACGGCTACTATAATTAGCGCCCCCTATTGTTCAAATACCAACATTGTATATTTTTCTCTTCCATATCTTAGTATCGATTGTTTATACCAAATCTCAGCAAAATCGGACTCACAGCTACTGAGATATAGGTTGTTCAACTGGTGCTAGATAGAGGTCAAAATGTATATTACTACTACTACTACTACTACTACTACTAATAATAATAATAATAATAATGATAATAATAGAACTATGTGCATGGACCCCTAATAATGGGGTAATCTCTGTCTTAATACATACCTGGGGATATTTATGAAATATTTTTTTTTATATTTTGAGATATAACAATATATCAGTGCATGTCAGTGCATCAGAAATGTTATGTGAATATACTGCATAAGACATTTTTATTAAACAGTATAAACTACAATATACTGTAATGTATTTACTCAGTGGCATTATTAAAAGTGACATTTATCTCACGTTGCTTTCGACAGCTGTCAGTGGGAGGTTGGTGGGGGGTTCCTAATAAAGCGGCAGGCATGCATGGCTCTGTGTTTTTCTTCCCCTTCCCCGATAAGAGTGTTTATTTATGAGCCAGGTGTTGTGAACGCAGCTCCACCGCGAAATAATCGACGGCAAACAGCGCAATCGCTGACTCATTTTAATCAACCTGATTTAACCTCTGTGCCGTGTGTTTGCTCTGAGCGAAGCTGATGAAGCCTAACTGGGTCAGATGGAGCCGAGAGAGAATTCTCGACTATATCAGCATACACACACAAAACTAAACTAGATATATATATATGTAGATATACATATATATATGCCGATATCCCATATTTTCATGCGTACATGAAATGCCAATGCCGATAAACGATGAAGGCAGAGTTGAGCGAGTAAAGACAAGATATTTTGCTCACCAAAGTTCACCAATAACGCCATAACTCTGGCATTTCTAACACGGCAGCAAGTCAAGCAAGCGTGAAAGCAGAGAGGAGTGAGGGAGGAGCGTTTCCAACGTAGTGTGCAACATTTTCAGGAAAAGTCACTTCCCGCCCTATGTAGTGCACCACGTAAAATAGGACGCGTATGACACTCCATGTGCGCTACCTAGTGCATAGACAGCCATTAAGCTACAACCCCGGCTATTTCCTGAGAAAGTGTGAGAAGAGTGCCTTACCTACAGCCTAAGACACAGTATCGGTCCAATGACGACTTAATTATCAATTTTTAGCAGATTCTGATACAAGTTCAATAGTATTGTGCATCTCAAATATATACACCTAACATATATATATATACATATATATATATATATGTACATAGGTAATTTTAAGTACAGCATGAAGATTTTAAACTTTTTTTTTATTATCTAAAGACTTATCATTCATTAATACTTGGCAGTTTTTGTCAAAGAATTTTGTTCAGACCTTAATTGTATTTTGTTTTCACCACGTCGGCACGGCAACATGGCTGCCACGAGAGATGGAGAAAGAGAGAGAAAGAGAAACTGGAAAAATAAAGAGCAACACACAGCTCCTGGCCTCAATCAAACACACACACACACACACCTCAACTCTGCCTTACACTCGTTCATTCTTCCCTCCTCTCTCTCTCTCTCTCTTTACAGGAAACACCTGACTTCCTCCTCCACTCATCGCTCATCATCAGTTCCCTATTGTTTCCTCCTCCTTCTCCTTCTCTTCCATCTCATCTCTCTCCGTCAATCTCTCGCTCTCTCTTCTGGCTCTCCATCTCTCTTTCTCTCTCTCCGTCCTCCTTCCCTCTCTCTCGTTCTCTCTCTCCTTCTTCCCTCCATCTCCTTTCTTCCCACTTCCTCTGTCTCCATATCTCCTTCCCTCTCTTCCCTCTCCTTCTTCTTTCTTTCTCTCTCTCTCTCTCTCCTTCTCTACTTCTTTCCCTTCCGGTGTCTCTCCTTCTTTGTTTATTGCTTATCTTTTTTTTTTCTCTCTTCTCATTGTTTATCCTCTCTCCTTCCCTTCCGTTTCCTCCCTCCTCTCTATCTGAGTCCCCTTCTTACCTTCTATTTTTTCTCTTTCTTCTGTCTTTCTTTAGATACTCCTCTCTCTCTTTGATGTCTCTCTGCTTTTGATGTGTTCTCTCGTCCGAAGCGGCTGCGTTTGATGTTACTGCTGATGTGAAAGAGATTTACACTGCCTGCTGGATGTGTGTGTATGTGGGTCAGTGAGCAGCAGCGAGGAGAGAGAGAGAGAGAGAGAGAGAGAAAGAGAGAGAGAGAGAAAGGAGGAGGAGAAACAGAAAGAGAAAGACAAAAAGAGAGAGTCGAAGAGAATAAGAGAGGGCAGCAGGATACAGATGGGCGTAAAAAGAGAGATGGGGAGAGAGGGAGAAACAGAAAGAGTAGAGAGATGAAAGATAGGAGGAAAAAAGGGGAACACAGAAAGACAGAGTAAGGGAAGAGGGGAGAGGAGAGATGGCAGACAGAGGAGGAGTGAAAGGGGAACCCGCACAGAAGGAGAGAGAAGGAAAAGAGGAGAGAGGAGGGATAAAGAGAGAGAGAGAGAGAGAAAGACAAATCTCCCCTGAGCAAACTCCACACACCTCTCCTCCTCTTCTCTCCTTTTCACTTAACTTTTCTCTCTCTCTCTCTCTCGCCCACTTCTCCTCACACTCAGGGTCAGCATTGACCGCTGCAGACTCCAATTATCCTGCTTCTGCACTTTTACACTATTGATTAGAACACACACTTACACACACACACTCACACACTTTGGAGGATATACATTTATAGTGCTGTTACAGTGTACAAACGCTGCAGTGATTAACTTTGTGGGGACTCAAGATTCAATCTGGTCAATGTCCCCATTATGCGGGTCTACAAACACACACACACACACGCTTTAAGAATAAGGAGAATGGTAAATTTTAAAAGTGGAGGTTAAGCTTAAAGTAAAAGCCATGTTGCAGGATTAACTTTGTGGATACTCGGTTAATCGCCCCCACAATCACACACAGGTCCTCATACATCAAAGGGTTGTGCTGCAGGTCCCCATATTGAGAGGGTTTACAAACACACACACACACAGTATCCTTTACAGCAAACCATAAACAAACAATCATTTCCTCATCATCTGCAAGAGACAATCAATACTTTTGACCTTTCAGACCTTTATCAGTGTGTGTGTGTGTGTGTGTGTAGTTCTCTAGCTATGCCAAACCATGCCAATACATTTAGACTGCAACAGAAAAGAATACATGCCTTCATACTAAGAGTAGGTTTTAAATCAACAACTTCAGACCTGACTATTAGAGTTTTTAGACATTTTTGTGCTGGGTATGGAGTTGCATGCTCTCCCCTGTGGTTCAAGTGTAAGCCTGGTGCTCTGGTTTCCTCCCACAGTCCAAAGGCATGCAATATAGGCCAATTGGTGACTCTATATTGGCCCTGTAAGGCGTGAATGAGTGTGATTGTGTGAGGTGTGTGCCCTGCGGTGTGTTGGCGCCACCCAGGTTGGTCCCCGCTTTGCCCGTGAGTTCCCGGGATAGGCTCCGGTCCCCCGCAACCCCAGTTGGAATAAAGCGGTTCGGAAAATGAATGAATGAATGAATGAACGTAGTTGCATTACTACAGTATATCAAGAATTTATATCACAAAATGCTTCTATAAAAAATGAAGAAATTGACATGTTTTTGCAGCTTTCAGAAATATTTTTCGAAAGTTACATATTTTTAGGCTATATAATTTTTAAAAAATGTTTATGAAAGTACACATGCAAGTAAATATTAATATATACAACATAGCTACAGGGTTAAACAATGAAGATATGTTGAAAATATATATTTCTTTTTTGCTTTGTTTTTAGAAGTTATTAATTTCAATATTGGAAGTGGTATCAATGTATTTTACGCTATCACTAGCTAACCAGTCAAGGCATTCAAAGTATGCACAACGCTTTTAAAAACATTTTAAATATTTAGCGCATTTTATTTGTAATTTTTGTTTGTTTTCAGAATATTTTTTAAATATTAATTTAGTAGGTGTGAAATTTCAGAATGTTCATCACATTAAAATTGAGGTATAAAGTATGATTTATAGCAAAATTCTAATTTTTTCTTGTTTGCTTTTTCAAGAAAAAATTAAAATATAAATAAATTTTTACTTAAATAAACAAAAAACAAAGATTAACCTTCTATCAAAAATTGTGCCCCCGTAGGACCCCCAGAATTTGACACACTGCACTTTTTAACACTTCTACACACGGCAAACAAACACAACACATTTCTATCTTCACACACCTTTCACTACGTAACCCCTTTAACAACACGCCACTTTCCCGCTGCTAACACACTGCATAGTTTGTCAGCTTAACGAATAATCACATTTTACTCATTAAAGTTCCTTCCGTTCGTAATTTCCATCCCAGCGTGTGGAGGAAAGAAATCACAGTGAATAGCCCAGATAAACACAATTCCTCCGATGTTTTTAAAACAAATTCTGTCAGGGGAAAGCAGGCTAGCTGCCTCACTGCCTCTCAGCTTTACGAATTATGACCGTGGTTTAATGACACACTTCGCCACGCTCGAGCCCGCTGTTAATTAATAAATCCAATATAATCCTCCACTTCTCCAGCACTTCCGACAAAAGGAAACACACACAAACACACACGCAAGTTTGAGAAAAGAGAGGCTGAATTTCATATCAAAACACGTACCTATTAAAAAATCACTTTCACACGCCACAATAAATACCGCGGTTCACTTTCTTAAAACGGTTGTTTAATAACTTTTTCCCAAACCTTTTGTAGATAATATTTTTGAGTTATATACCTTTAGGTATATATACACACATAAACACCACTACATATAAGTTACGAGTATATATACTACATATATGTATAATGCATTAATTGTGTATATATATCAACTCCTTGGCTCACAGAGACGTTCTCGACTCAGCAGACATACGGTTATATACTTTCGTCCTTGTTTATGAAAGTATATATATATATATAGTATATACTTTTATAACTGTTTATAAATATCTAAATATTCAGATATATTTATACACTATATATATACATAGTGTATAAATACAGCTGAACAATTATATATTATACTATATACTCATCAATCATGCAAATACTTTGCTATACAGGATGCTTACATATAGTATATACTTCATATATTTATATACAATTATATACTTTCAGCTGCCTCTCTATATATACACATATATAGATATATAAATGTATACACACACTCATGAACAATAGGCTATAAATAAAGTATTTTTGGGAGAATTCTGAGATAATTATGTAAAAGATTCCAGAACATGGGGCAGAATCAATTATCTCTCAACTCTGTACATTACGCTTCCGTGCAAACGCATTAATTCCTGATACACAAAGCTCAATCTTTTCACCTTTCACCATTCATTCTTGTTTATCAAAAAGCTATTTCTGGCTGTCCGATATTTTTCAATGCCCGGCTCAGACCGCGAACATGACGTTCCCGTAATTATCCGAGCGGCTCGTTCAGGCGTTTAAAAAAGCGGCGCGTTATTCATGAAGGCATGTGACAGTGACGCTGAAGAGCTCTCCAAATCTCCATCAAAGCCACGAGGGATCAAAATAACAAAAAACACTCAAATTAATTCAAGTAGCGGTGGAGTTGGAGGACGCGACTCACAGCCGGGAAACAAAAAAGACTCGAGCAAAAGTCAAGATCATATCAAAGCTGACAGAATGGCAGACGATAAAATCGATGTTGATGAAACTGAAGTTGATAAAACTGATGTTGATGATCAAATTGGTGATAAAATTAATGTAAAGAAAACTGATGATAAAAATGATCAAATTGATGTTAATAAAATTGATGTTAATAAAATTGATGATAAAATTGATGTTAATAAAATTGATGATAAAACTGATGTTAATAAAATTAATGTTGACAAAATTGATGTTAATAAAATTAATGTTGATAAAATTGTTGATCAAATTAACGTCGATAAAATTGATGATCAAATTGATGATAAAATTGATGATCAAATTGATGTTGATCAAATTAATGTTGAGAAAATCGATGACGCTAAATAATATTTTTTAATGCTGGCTGTAGTTTATTTTCCTCCATATTGCAGTGAAAAAGCAGATAAAAAGATAGTGTTCCTTTGTAACTACCTGTGGTCTCTGGCTGTGTGTGCGTGTGTGTGTGTGTGTGTGTGGCTCACATGGTAAGGACATTTCTCTATTGTAAGTATAATTATCTAACGAGGACGCAGCCCAGCCAAATTAATTACCTAATCATCTCACATTAGATCAGGTAAAAAGCCTCTGGTAAAAAGTGTCTTCGTGAAGGTAAATTAGTCTTCCATAATCTAAAAGATGAACAGACAGTCCTGTGTGTATATAAGTGTGTGTGTATAAGTGTGTGTTTAGTTCCTTCTCTTTCTCTTTCACTCCCTCTCTTTTCCTCACCTTTTTCTCTCCCTCTACCTCTCTTGCTCTGTCTGTTTTTCTCTCCCTCTCTTTCTCTCCATCCCTGTTACCATGGTAACACAGTAAGCCAGGAATGTCTCGTTCTATTGGATCGGGTGACTCAGCGCCGATGTCCTGTTACTCAGCAGAATAAAAATATAACACACACACACACACAAAAAAACACACACACACACTTTCAGGAGTTCCTGGGAAACACACCCTCCGTTCGAGGTATTAGATAAGCATTCAGCTCAAAGAGATTCTGCTGACAACGGGGAACACACACACACACACACACCCCATTAGCTTTTCCTCCATGTGTGGTCAGTGTAATTATGTGCATTACTTATGCTAACAGTTCACACTGACTTTCACTGACTATTAGCCACATTAGCCCACAATTACAACAGACTATCCCTTTAAGCTTGCTGGTTAGAGAGAGACACACACACACACCTGCTCCAAATCCCTCTGGAAAGATTAGACATGCATTCAGCTGTGTGTGTGTGTGTGTGTTGCAGTCGGGTGACTGATTACACTCCGATCCCTTTAATCAGCGTGAAAATCATAAATAAATCAATCACACAGACACATGCTGAATTATGCAGATGATTTAATCACCTCATCAATATTAAAACCAGCACACACACTCCCTTTAATTACCTTTACCCACATTAAACTACGCCTAATGGAGTGTGTGTGTGTGAGTGTGTGAGTGTGTGGGTGTGTAAATGTGTGTGTGATTTTGACAGAAGAATAGAGTGCAAGCTGACTTTGTACTATATAATACACTGTACGTATGAGTATGGTTTAAAGGTGGGACGATAATCCCCGTCGACATATATCGCTTTTGCCATGTCATGACGGTATGATGAATGGTAATGGTATCATTAATTTTTTTAAACCGATATTTTTTTTTATAACTGATAAAATTAATTAGTGTCTTGAAGTGGACTCATAATGAAAACTGCACACACACACACACACACACACACACACACACAAAGCCAACAGTAGTCCAAACACATAAACCCAAAATAGCCTTAACCTAGAAACCTGCAGTACATTAGAGTTCACACCTGAGCCTGAGCTGTAAATAGCATAGATCAACAAACACACACACACACACACAAAACAATTGGGTTTCATGTATTTAGGGAGGTGTGACGACCTGGCTATGCCCTAAATACATTTTAATTCAAGAGTGTGTGTGTGTGTGTGAGAGAGAGAGAGAGAGAGAGAGAGCGAGAGAGAGAGAGCGAAATAAAGACTCAAGTCTAAACATTTTCCCAAGGCAAGAAGTCGTATTAAGTTCATCTCTGACGCAAATGTGCATTTTTTTCTTTTGGCATTCTCTCCCTCCCTTTCTGCCTCTCTCTCTCTCTTTCTTCCAGTGTCTCTCTTTCACTCGCTCTACAGGCAGAGAGGAGAAGCAGAATGATGGATTGAGAGACAATAAGTGAGTGTGCAAAAGAGAAAGAGAGAGCGAGACAGAGAAAATGAGAGAAAGAGGTAAAGATAGATAGATAGATAGATAGATAGATAGATAGATAGATAGATAGATAGATAGATAGACAACAAGAGAGTGAACGAAAGATACAAAGAGAGAAAGAGTGGAAAAAGAAAGAGGGAGTGAATGAGTGTGAGGAAGAGAAAGAGGCAGGAAGAGAGAGGTGGGGAGAGAGCAATGGGTGAAAAGAGACACTAGAATTTAAGGGTGTGTGTGTGAGAGAGAGAGAGAGAGAGAGAGAGGTTAAGGGAGATAAGGAGAGGAAGATGGGTAGATGATGTAGCGAGAGATAACGAGTGAGGGAGAGAGGGATGGAGGAGGGAGGGGTGCAGGCTGTGACGTGAGTGTGTGTGTGTGTTATATAAGAGCATGGCTGAACATTGCGTATGTGACTGTGAGAAGGTTACAGAGTGTGACACCAATACCACACATTCCACTCTGCAGTCATGTGTCTCATTCTCCCAACACACACACACACACACACACACACTTCGTTAAGCATATGAGCATTATGACGACTGAGATTTTAAAGGGAGGAGTTCAACTTGAATAAATATTGGGATTTTTCTGTCCCCATAATGACACACGTCCCCACTTTATTGGTGTGCGATCAGGTCCCCATTATGCAGGAATACACACACACACACTTGTGAGGATACGAGCATGATGGGGACTTATTAGATGTTAAGCTTGAAGTAATAGCTATGTTGCAGCGATTAACTTTGTGGGGACTCGGTTTAACGTCCCCACAATCACACAGGTCCCCACATTGGTACTCTGTGACATCAGGTCTTAGTCCCCACATTAGAAGCTTTACAAACACTTATACACACACACACACACACACACTTCACTTTACATTCCATACACATAATGATTAATCCTTAAATTCGACCAATTTTCATTCTTAAAGGTACAGCTCTAGAAACTTCCCTAATGATCACATGACAATCAAATCCTAATCAAAACCTAAAAACCTAACTTTCCCCAAACACCTCAAATTTCCCCAGAAACGTATAACCTTTAATAAAAAAAGATTGTGTTCTAATTAGGGGTCGAATGATTATTGGCGCCAATATCACTGATACCGATATTACTGGATATGAACTGATATTTTACTTAAGTAAGTAATAGGCTAATAATGTCAAAAATGCATTATTTTGATTTGACACGGCTCTGATACAATCTGGTGCGACTAAAATGAAATCAGATAACTATATATAATTGAGACAAATTTGAAATTTATCTGTTACTAGTTTTATTAGGTCATAAAACTTTAACAAGCCATTTTTATTCATTTATTCAGTCATTCATTTGTGTTTGTCCTTGTTTAACTTTATGAAGAAAATTAGGGACTCCCTCTACTTTTAACAGCACTTTTAAAGGTACATTTTACATTAAAATTTGTTCATTTAAATTTACGTACATTAGAAAAAATCTTAATTTTAATTCTTTTTTTTTTTACTTTAAATTGAAATTTTATGTAACTCTTAACTCACTTTAAAAATAAAAAATATGCTCATTTTAATTTTCTGAGCAGTTGGTGGTGCAGTGGTTAGGGGGGTGTTTTGAGGTGTTGAAGGTACCACTGAGATACTCCTTAGCAAAGAACCTTCCCCAAATAATCACTAATTTAACAATCACTCACTCATTCTGAATTTTCATTTTTCATTTTTAAAGAACACATTTATAGCAGTTAAAAATGTTGATTATTGCTCTCCTCCATCACTACTAATCAGTATCGGTCTGGAAACAGCTCATATCGGAAGAGGTTAAGGTTTGCGAGTATGATTTCATAATGTCTGTTCCATTCATTGGCGGAGCTGAAAGTTGACCCTGAACTTCTTGGCACGATTAACCACATTACCTCTCCTGCATGACCCTCAATAACTTTCCACTCAGCTGCAGAATAGCATGGAAAGTCTCCTCATATCACACACACACACCCGCTAACACACACAAACACACACACAATCACGTCTTGCTAGCTTTGTGAGCACTGTTGGCCAAGTTCCTCCGGAAGAGCAGTTAACTTGTTATAACAATATCATATCAAATCACAAAAAAGCAACCGAAATATCATTTAAACTTTTTGAACTTATATATAAAGTGTATAATATACAGTAACTTTACATACTGTACATATATATATAATTTTAATAGCACTAGACATTTAGATGAGAAACAGGCCATTTCTTGTAGTGTTAATAATCCCCATCTTAAATAAACTCATTTATTGCCGTCATAAATATGTATGTCCTTATAAACATCATTCAGCGTTGAGACTTTGCCTAACGTTTATGCTTCTGAACCTTTACTCCAGAGCTAATAACATTGTGAACTCCAGATTTCACAACATCACCAGCACCTTTAGTGAACGTTTTATCAGCGGAAATCCTTGCTGCTGATCGAGCCGCGTTCTGAACCACTCCAACCTGCTGCTGGCTTTTACAAAACGTAGTGAAGTGTGCAGGTTGCTAACAAATCCAGTACAATTTAATTTGACAAATTAAAAACAAAAAGTAAACATAAATATGTTGGAATGGAAGGTTTTCCCTTGTTTTCGATGTTTTTTTGAATTCGAGTGTGAAATTGGAAATTGGAGAAACAGCTCCATATTCGTTATTCCATTTTTGGGTTTGGAAAATGAATATGAGAGAAAAAATGTTGGTCTTAATTTGAAAACATGAACAAGTAAAATGAATGATACATAGTTTCCATGAAATAAAACAAGCTTATTGCAGTAAAAATGAAATCTGAAAATGACTTCTTATTCGTTTTTTAATTTTGGTTTTGAAAATAAATATTGAGGAAAAAAAATTTGCTTTTCACGTGACTAAATGACACAGAAACAAATGATACACATGATTTACGTTTTTTATTTGAGTGCACTTGTGACTCATTATTGATTTTTTTTAGTTTTCTGGGTTTTGGGTTTAATTTGAAATATGAACAAACAATTGATAGATGGATTTCTATGTTGTGTTTTGTCGTTCCATTTAATGTGTGCATGTGTATATGTGCTGGTTTATTGTAGACGTTGGCCTGATTTTTTGGCCGGCTTCCGTGACGACGATGCCCGGTGCTGCCTGCTAAAGGTGATAATGAATGGTGAGCTTCACCGCAAACTCCCGTCTCCGGCTTATCAGCTAAAAGGCACTTACAGGGCCTAAAAACGTTTCACGACTCCTCCCATCTTATCTAACCATACTGAAAAACGCCAGCACTCACTCAGAGTTGACTAAAAGAAAAGAAAGGAAAGGAAAAAACTGTTTTTATTTCTGTTTTTCGCCAGATATGAAAAGAACAAACCACCAATTTGACGGAAATAATACATCGCTCTACATCAATACATCGATTTAATGATCAACAAGACGATTGTGTCGATTCAAAATGAAAACATTGATTAAACATCATACATATTGTAGCGTCACTATATATTGAATAAAAATAATTGTATATAAATGTAAATAAATGTTTGGTCAAGCTGAGGAATAAATATGTCAAATGAAATTTTAGGTTTTGATATGAATGTAATTGATGGTATTAAATCAGCATATAATTTTGTCTCGAATCAAACCTTAATCGAATGAAGAATCGTATCGTAGCAGACTTTGTGATCTCGGCAGACGTCGAATCGATATATATATCATCATATGATGCTAAAACTTAAGACAAATGTAGAAAATGTCACTGACAAATATGAGCAAAGTTTGGTCGGTAAGAGTTAGAGCTCGACCAATATGGCTTTTCCAGGGCCGATACCGATACTGGTTATTACTAATCAAGAAAAGTGATATATTTTAAACCAATATATGTCTGGTGTAAAAACGAAAAAAAAAAAGTGTCAAAATTTAGATAACTTCATCTAAATTAACCGAAATGACTTTTAGCATATGCTTGATTTTGAGAACTTTTTTATCATATTTTTAGGACAAAAATTGAAGGAAGTTCCCAGATTTTCAGGGCCTTCAGTACTGACAGACTAAAATTGCGACCAAATAGTTTAACCAATCATATATTCATTTATTTTATCTGATTATAATGTTTAAAAAAATGATATCAATAAAGTGTTACATATCAGCACTGGTAAAAATCGGCTCGGCTAATAATCGGTCGACCCGTAAGAGGTTTTGAATTTGAGTTTAGGAATGATTTTACAGGATATAGGCCAGATCTCCTTTGTCATATGCAAAAAATATGCAAAGAATGAAGATCAAGAGAAGCTTTGTTCCTCCTGACCTACGAGGGCAATGAGGTCGCGTTTTTGATAAGAGGCAGAAAAACCCAAACAAAACCCTGCAGATAGGTGATCTTCTGATTTAAAAAAGTTATGAGAGAGGGAGTTGAAAAGTGGAGGACGAAAAGTCATTTCATAACTCAAATTCACCCTGTTTGAATCACCCCCAAAAATACATTTTCCAATGTTCATTTGCTGACGCAAAATGAAAAAAACTAATAAAGAGTCGTTTTACCATTTCCCATTATATGCTCAAATGAAAAAATGGATGAATGTGCGCTCAAAATGCGCTTTTTGGGGTTGTGGCATTCAAATGTTTGAAGCAGGTATGATCGACCGTCTCAATATTCCGACAGTCCCAACAATTTTAAAAAAATTCAATCCAAGAAATTTTGATTCGACCAAATTTGGCATTAAAACAATGCAGTTGGAACGTGTGACCAACACATTCTTTACATTCGGCTGATTCCAACGTTTCAGAAAACGTAGCAGAGGTTTTGTGCATCAAATGATCTGAGCTGATTGTGAACGGTTACACACTTACGATACGATTCAGTTTCAGTACAATTACAATTTTTAAAAAGGTTTTCGTTCAGATTGTGTCTGACATACTGGGCCAGAAAATGCATCCAAAACCAATTTAAAATATCTTTGGTTATTTTTAAAATTCTGGCAATACTTAACATGACTTGCACAAACCAATTTACGTGTTTCAATTCTTCAATTCTTTTAAAATCACAAAGTTATGCCCTCCTCCATTAGAAAAAATATCCTAGCTTTAATGTAGTTGAGCATATTTACAATTCAAACCTTGCCAATGAGCTATGTGAGCAAAAAACAAAAACCCAAAACAAAATAATTGTTCATTAATCATAATTAAGGTAAAATCTTCAATTAATCGTGATGTTGATTTGAGGTCATATTGCCCAGCCCTAGGAGAAAAGCCTCTCTGCTTCTTTCTCAAGTCTGGAGGAATTCTTTTTCAGGGCAGGGCGTATTTAATTTTTTTTTTTTTTTTTTTGCTTTGCAGACTGGCACCAGACGTCAGTGCAGAGTCATGCCCAGTGTGCCACGACTGCATAACCACACTGCAGCTGGAAATGCCCACTTTGAGCACAGAACTCTAACAAGGGGAATACAAAAGACCAAATCCTTTTTGTAAAATACACCAAATATTTAAGCCTTTTTTAAGTTCAACATAACTTGTATGATATTGTATTTATGATAAAAAAAATCAAATACATATAATCTTTAGAATATTGTTTTCATATAACAGTAGAAAATGCTTGGAACAAAGCTAGATGGAATGTAACAATAAAATAGAACAAATTGTTAATTAATCATGAATTCTTGTATGATTTGTTTATACAAAAATATCAGTATTTATATCGTCACATCGAACGATATGACACCCCGCCTCGTATCGTTACACCCCCAAAACACTGACGTCTTTATGACAAACCCTTGATTCACCTCCTCCAAATAAGTAAAAGCGCAACAGTAATTACTATAATGAAACCATAACTCAACATCTACATCACAGAGTCTCTCTCTCATCCCACATTCGCTAATTTTTGAAAAATTTTCTCCCCCTTTTACCCGGTGAGAAACCTCCCTCTCTCTCTCTGAGGCAGAGTGGAATTGACGCAGCGCTTGAACGCTCCCTGAAGCTCTTAAAGGGACAGCGCAGCAAGGTAACAAGCGAGCTAAAGCGAACTAGCATAGCCCATTTCCTCATGCTCGGTCATGGCGAGGCTAAGCTTTCGCAAGGCCGTGTCCCAGTAACCCAGATTCACCGAAGCAGCAGGAACGGCGTAATGGCCTGGTTACCTAACAAACAAGCACAAACGTCAAAAAACGGATGAGACATTTCTGTTCTTCTTTCTCTCTCTTTTTAACAGCAGATTTGGTGGTGAATGACGGTGACAAATAAGGTTTAATTGTGATGACGTCTCAGTGATTCGAGAGCTGAGGCGATTTACCTCAGAGACTTGTCAGAAAGATTACGTGTTAATGAAAGAGTTTCAGATTGAAATGGGTGAGAACTGAGGTGATTTTACCTGAGATTTTACCTGAGAAACTGCTCAGAAAGTCAGATTAAGAGGGAGGAAGAGTGAGGGGCATGTAAAAAACAATTAGTGACTAAAATGTGTTGAGTTATGATTGTAAACGTTATGCGAAAGTTTTCAAAATGAGTGGGAACTGAGGTGATTTTACCTCAGAAACTACTCAGAAAGTCAGTCAGATTGAAAGAGTGAGGGGGTTGACTACAACAGATTAAGAGTTATGATTGTAAACATGCTATGACAGTTTCCAGGGTGAAATGGATGAGAACTGTGATGATTTTCACCTCAGAAACGGATCAGAAAGTCTGTCAGATTGAGAGAGTGAGGGGTTTGTAAAAAATATAAAAAGAGACTAAAATGTGGTAAAATATATGATCGTAAATATGTGATTTAAAAGATTCCTGAATTAAATGGGTAAGAACTGAGACAATTTACCTCAGAAACTCAATCAGGTAGAATGTGTGAAGAAGGGGCTAAAATGTGTTATGTTATAATTGTGAACATGTTATTAGAGTTTCTAGAATAAAATGGATGAGAACTGAGGCAATTTACCTCAGAAACTCCTCAAAAAGTCGGTTAGATTGAGAACGTGAGAAGGAAGAGTGAGGTAAAGAACGACTAAAGCATGGTCAGAATCATGTTCTGTAAGAGTTTCCAGAATGAAATGGGTAAGAGGTGAGACGATTTACCTCAGAAAGTCTCAGATTCAAAGAATGAGGGGGTTATTTTAAAAAAAGACTAAGTTTAAGTTAAAACATGTCAAGAGTTACGACCACGAACGTGATTTAAATGAAAGAATGAAATAGGTCACAGCTGAGATGATTTACCTCAGAAACTCCTCATTAGTCATGTTAGAAGAGTGAGGGAGGAAGAGTCAGGGTCTTGTGAAAAAGACAAAACGAGTGTGACTAAAACGTGTTAAGTGTTACGATTGTGAACATGTGATGAGAGAGTTTCCAGGGTGAAATGGGTGACTATTGTTAGAATTGGCCCTTTGCCAGTGTTACATCATAAATAGAGCTCCTGGTTACGTGGCAAGAACCCCGTCACAAGGGTTCAAGCAGGAGCTTGGTGGTGTGAGGATGCATCAGTTTACATTGGTGCATTGTGTTTTTTCCCTATCTGATTTTATTCATATATTTAATTATTTGGATCTATTTCCACAGACCTTATATGACATAGGTAAGATACAAACGAGAAACTGAATCTTAATAATTTTATTTTAATAATTAGTAAAAATGTTACTGATTCAATGTGATTTACAAGACTTATGTTATTTTAACATGTTTTAATGTTAAAATATTTTTAACAAAGTGAAAAAGAGAGTTGGCTGCATCAGAGCATATTTATTTCATTTCATTCACTTAACACTTTATCAGTTTTAAAATGGCAGATACCAGTAAAAATAAAAATGCTAAATATCAATGTCAATAATTGCCGATAATCAGTCAACCGCTAATTAAAATACTTGACCCAAAGTATTTAGTTTTGGGATTTTGGAAACTCGGTTCCATAACAGGTGGTGATATCAGTTCAGTATCAATTTTTTAATGAAAAAAAAGTGTTTTAAAGCTAAATTAAGGTGACAAGCAATAACCGTTGTCAGAGAAATGTAGCGGAGTAAAAAGTGCATTACTTTCCTTTCATTTCTGGTCAAATAGAGAGTGAAAGCTGCTAATATTTGATAATACCCAGTCCAAATAAAATGACTCTCAAATTCAATAACCGTGTACAATAAATGAAGTACTAGAGGCCACTCTTTTTAAACCTCGGCAGTCCAGCTCATAGAAAACCTTGGTATGTTGGTACATGACCTAGTAAAGAATGAATAAAGAAAAGCCTGGACATGAATGGACAGAGAAGAGTGAAGAAAATGGAAAAAGAGAAAAAAGTGAGTATTTCAGCTGGCTCAGCTGCCTTGGGCTTACGTCCATTGTGATAGTCACTCGACAAACAAAGACAAACTTAGTCCGACAAGCAAACGCAGCGCCTTCAGCCACGGACATGCCGAGTACTTCACCTCGTCAGACAAACACTTAACCTGACCAATTGGGAGCTGACTGCAACAGAGCTGACCAATCACAAACCACCAATGTGCCACTGACTATGGACTTGACCTTGGAAAAGGTATACAAATAAATAAAAAATAAGGCAACACGACATAGAAATATGTTCAATGTAAATGTATAAAAAAATTACTTACACAGGGCTGGGCAGTTAATCAAAAAAAAAAATCAAAACCAGATGACGGTTATTTTGATTATTTTTAAAATACTGTTAATATTTTTTAAACATTTCTGTTAGTGTGTGTGTTCATGTACTGTCCATTAAACCTAGGTGTGATGTCTGTGTTTCTTTCAATTATTTTAAAATCACAAAGACATGCAGTCTTTCATTTGGAAAAATTTATCCCAGCTTTAATAATTAAACAGATTTACAGTACAAATCTAGTCAGTGAACTATGTGGCCAAAACAAGAACAAAATTATTGTTAATTCATTGGATTTGAGGCAAACTCTTACAAGTGATTTTGATGTTGATTTGAGGTTGTATCGCCCAGCTCTAGTCCTGCCTCGTTTTCTACTTCTCCTTCATCTGTGACCTCATGAGAACCCTAATTATCACTGAGAATCTGCTGCTTTCTTTCAGATCAAAGTTGTAGTGCACTGGGTTTTTTTGGGAAAGTCCATGTGTCCTAAAACAACCTGGATGATTTTCTTTCGTCCAGCAGATGGCGTTGTAGAAGTGAGTCAATGTGTTACAGTTCTCAAGGGCCAAAAATATAGTTTTCTGATGAACTAAGACCCAGTAGCCGTATTCTCAAAAGCATGTTTTCTCACTTAAGGAATACAAACACTACTGAATGGCTTTAACAAATAGACTCAAGGTTTTTCGACCCCGATTTTATAAATATCCTTCTGAATTTCATATACAACCCGTTTTATATAATCAGTACCAGAAATCTCACTAAGTTGCAATAGTTACAACTCCATAATTTCTCCTTTCCAATGCCAAATATATGAGTTAAAAAATGAGTTTTTATACTACCACACCTATATTCATATTCAGTTTTCTCCAAAGGGGGGTTTACATGGAATTTGAAATAACAGTATTAAATTGTTTGCTTTTTAAAACATTTAATGAAAGTCTTTTGATTAACAATATATTTTGGAATCGGGTGAGAAACCAAACATGTCTCAACAACGAGAAATCAGACACAAGATTCGGACCTTCTTAACTTTAAATACAATCTAGTCAAAAGACCTTTATAGTCAGTGGAAAGTGGAAAATGTGCTTTTTAATAATAAATTAGATGGAACTGATTTGGAAATGAATAAGGTTTTAACAACTCAGATACTTGTCTTATATGAGTAAGCATTCTTCACATTCCTAACAGCTCTTCAGAGGAAAATATTTTTCTTACTTTAAGTAATTAGTTTGTAAAATCTTAAACATGTAAATATTTTTTGATTATAAACAATTTATATAGCAATGTCAATTTTTTCCAGTATTGTGTTTAGTGTAGTCTCTCTGTTACACACACACACACACACACACACACACACACACACACCCTCTCGCGAAATCGAGGGCATGACGTCACTGCAGCCGGCTCATGAGTCTCAAGTCATGTGTTACATAACTGGCAGTCTTTTCATAATTGCTACCATTTTCTGCCTTATTCTCATTAAACTTTCAAACAAAGTGACTTAGACCCTCTCTTGCGAGTGCGTTCTCACTTCCAAACCCCTTTTTAGTGGGGTAACATTAAATATTCGGTCTACTGTACAAAGTGGCATGTCTTTTTCTTTTGCTTTAAAACGATCAGCTCAGTTTTCACAAGCAAATATCAATGGACTTTAGAGAAGGTGTGTGTATTAATATATATATATACATATTAGGGTTTAAGTCAAAACGGTGTCACCTGTCAAGGATTTTGTTCTCCCATTTAAGAGCCACCCGAATCACGATGACAAGAGGGCAAAAGCTTACATGCATGACAGAAAAGTATTCATTCTAACCAGTTTGCAAAGGTTTACAACGCCGAAAACACGAGCTGACACCTTTTTCCAAAAGCCAACTTACACAACACAGTCTCATTCATTAACATTAACATGAACATGAACATGGAACCGGCACCAAGATTTTAAAAGGATAATAACAAACGTAAACCTTCATTTTCTCAAACTTTTCTCCTCTTTTGTACTGAATGTTGCAGAAATAAAAATACTGGGTTTATTTTAAGCACCGGGGGGCTTTAATCCCGTTATGGGCGTTATGACACCTTTGTGACACACTTTCTGCTCATGCTACGATTTCGCAAAAAAGGGCAGAAAAGCTCCCAAAAAGCTGAAATAAACAGAAAAACCGGGGGAACTCACCGAACCGGGGGAAGCGCAGACGACAAGCCAGCGATTCCGGTTAAGAAAGTAACAGCGAATGCGTGTCGTGCTGGAGCCGGTGAGGACGATGAGTATTTTTTTCTTTTCTTTTCTTTTCTTTTTTTTATCCTCCTTTGCCTTACTCATGAAAGCGAGTTACATAACTGGCACCGTTTCTTGTGGGCAATGAGTGACTTCCACGGCGCGATTTCGCCCCCCCACTTTTTTCATTCACTGATGTTCATTTTTCCGACGCGCACACCTCGGCTTTTACGTCATCGCTCGTCGGCGCACCATAAAAGGAAATTTGGGGCGGGGCCGAGCCGAGACGCTCGAGTGCTGATTGGGCCAAAAGGAGGGAATGTAGAGCGCGCGCCCCGGTCAGCTTGCGCGTGCGCGCGTTGGAGGTTACGGAACGCCGACGAAATAAAAAAGCACGGACTTTTAAGCAGTGTTGTGTAAGTTACTTACAAAAATGTAACACATTATAGATGACTAGTCACTGTTATTTCAAAGTAACCCCTTACATTACAAAATTGTTACTAATTTGCAGGGGTTTACAACCTGAGGTCCTGCATTGCAGGTGGTCCGTAACTACTGAAATCACTTTTTTATTATTTCATTCATGTTCGTATTTAGAGATTCACATATTTCCAGATGTTCTGGGCATCCATATGAATTAATGAATTTATTGCAGGGTCGGCACGGTAGCCCAATGGTTCCTCACAGCGAGAATGATCTGGGTTCGATCCCGAGGCCGGGCGTAGGGCCTTTCAGTGTGGAGTTTGTCTGTTTGCGTGGGTATTCTCTGGGTGCTCTGGTTTTCTCCCACAGTCCAAAAACATACAATATAGGTTAACTGGCGACCCTAAATTGGTTTGAATGAGAGCATGATTGTGTGAGTGTGTGTGCCTGCGGTGTGTTGGTGCTTGCCCAGGGTTGGTCTCCGCCTTGCACCCGTAGTTGCCAGGATAGGCTTCGATCCACATGCAAATTTAATGCAAATACGTAACTCACACACATAGGCACACAGTGTTTATTTGTCATTGCGAACACACCACAGTCCAGCACAAAGTGCACCACAACGAAGTGTGACCTCTGCATTTGACCCATCTGTGAAGCTAACATGGGACAGTACATTGCTCATGAGTACCTTTACCGGTCCTGAGATTCGAAGCAGCGACCTTCCAATCACAGGGCAAACGTCCTAACCGTTATGCTATCAACTGTCCCGGAGTGGGCAGCAGACTACTGCTTAGACTGAATGGTGGTGCCTGGGACAGAACCAGTTGAAAACCCCTGCATTACTGCATTTTTTGGCAGCACCTGAGAGCAGTGCCTGGGGACAGCACCTTGCTGATTAGTATCCTTCTTTGGCATGAGACTCAACTCTGTGATCTTCAGATTATGGGGCCAAGTCCCTAACAGTTTTGCTACCAGATTACATACATTTTAAGCATATTTCATGTTTTGGTGTGTTTCTTTGGGGTTGATTTTTGCATGTATTTTAAACGTACTTCACTCGTTATTTTACGTGTATTTCCACACGTGAAATCCGCGTTTATAAATGTGCGTGTTTTTGAGACACTCGGCGTTCCATAATCACCTCTCGCAAACGTTTGAACAGCGGCCAGTGGATGTCATCGGCGGAGAATTAAGGACGGCGTGTCTCTGTTTTTTTTGCTTTCTTTTTCCCCATTTTCTCTCTCTCTATTTCACTCTCTCCCTCTCTCTCACCTTCTCCACACGGAAACACGGAATACTTGCGTTTTTTACTACGTTTTTTGACGGTGGATCTTTTTGTGGCTCAGCCCGAATGACGTGGGAGTTCCGTGGGCAAAAAAAAAGGGTTATGCAAGAGCCATTGTTTCATAAGGCGGGCGGTATTTAGCCTCTTAAGCTCGATGAATGAATGAACTAAGGAACAGTGGGACTCATTCACCAATATCTTCTTTATTTTTACGTTTATTTTCTTAAATGTGTTATCTAGAAAAAGTGCATGTCTGATTCAAGAGGTCTTAAACTGTTCCTCTGATTCATGACGTGTTCTAAATCTGCTCGAAAAGTCGGACTTATAACGTTATAACGACAGATGTTTCCATTTAAACAGTATATTATTCTAATAAAAGTAAATTAGAGGCAGTAAGGTAATGTTTTGAACCAACACGCATTGTAATACACGGCGCGTAAGTCCGCTGTTACCTAGGAACAAATCTCAAGTAAAAACATTAACGAATATCAGTATCTTCCTAAAGACTGTTTAAATGTGTGTGTGTGTGTGTTTTTTTTTTTAAGACCTAATTTCTTGTTTTAAATGGGTTTGTGAGTGAATTACATCACTGACGAGCCTCCCTCACGCAAGATTATTATCGTCGTTAAGAACGGACTGGCTCAGGGAATGTGGATTTATCCCCCAAAAAGTCCTCGTCAGCATTACATCACCACATTTCCTCATATTCCGTCTCAGAAAACGGCCAAAAAGGCAAAAAAAAGTTGTAATTCCACTTTTTAGTACTAACACAATATTCACTCCTGTGGGTAAAAAGCGTGAGGGAAGTTGAACTTTACACGTCTTACATGTTACACGGCGTGACACGGTAACGTCAGTTTTGGCTCATGTTGGCGGTTATGTAGGTCAAGTCGGACGGTGGACGCCATCTGCCGAGAGTTCACACTCACACACACCCATAAAACACACACACACACACACACACACACACACACACACACACACACACACACACACACACACACACACACACACACAGAGTCTTGTATTACTATCTTTGTGAAGTCCTTCCATAGACTCCCATAATGACTAAAGTACATAATTTTATACCTACACCTAATCCTTACCCTAACCTTAACCTCAGTAACCAAACGCACATCTTTTATCTCTTTTAGTTTCTCAAATAAAACAAGCATATTTTCTATAAAGTCATTTTTCCTCACGGGGACCTTTCAAATGTCCCCACAAAGCCCAAAAAACGGATAAAAGTGATTTTAGGGGACAAAAAGGTCCCCACAATGCGATAAATACATGAACACACACACACACACACACTTGTATTACTATCTTAGTGAGGTCCTTCCATTAATTCCCATAATGACAACACCAAAAACAACACCTACACAGAATCTAACCTCAACCTTAGTAACCAAAAGCAGTTTGTTTTAAAAAAATTAAATAAAATATGAACATTTTCCATAAAATCATTTTTTCCTTATTGGGACTGGTCCTCACACACAAAAATGTCCTCACTGAACCATAAAAATCGACAAATCATAGATTTTCCTGTTTTTTGGGGGAGCAGTTGATAGCGTAATGGTTAGGACGTTCAGCCCATGATCGGAAGATCGCCGGTTCAAATGCCACAATCGGTGAAGGTACCACTAAGGTACTCATGAGCACGGTACCGTCCCCAAGCACTGCTGCCCATGTTAGCCGCCCAGTCACTGCTCCTTCACGGATGAAGAGGTCAAATGCAGAGGTCACATTTGGTTGTGGTGCACTGCGTACTGACAAATAATGACAATCACTCACTTTTAGGGAACAGTCAGGTCCTCACAAAATCCTAAATACACACACGTACTAAGACACACTTGTATTACTATCTTAATGAGGTCCTTCATTTGAGTTCCATAATGACTAGATGCATGTAACACCTACACTACACCCAACCTTAACCTGAGTAACCAAAAACAGTATGTTTCTAAGAGAATAATAAAACATGGACATTTCCAAAATATTGTTTTTAATTAATTAATTTCTTTTTGCTTATTGAGACTGGTCCTCACATACAAAAATGTCCCCACTAAATCGTAAAAATTGACAAATCATAGACCTGGAGCCATGTCGTCTCGTCTCTCTGTATACATGTACAGAATATAGCAGAGATAATAAAGTTTACTTTGACTTTGACTTTAAACATGTAGCTACAATACTCTGTGGAAGGACGACTAGCATAAACAAACAACAATGTTTTCATATTAACAATGTGACAACTTTAAGGGTGAGCAATAAAAATGTAAGTTTAACTTCAACCACAATTATCTTTTTTTTTTGTAATGACAAAAGTCAAAATGCCTCACTTTTCATAAGGACGCAGGAACAAAATCGCCAATGCCACTGTTCCAACATTTTTTAGTTTTTACAAGGTGTAGTAGCTACATATTTAAGGTGCAGTGGGCAATATAATAATCACTGGGTTGTGAATTGCAGCAGTGAAAAAATTTAGAAAAATCAAACAACAGTCAAATATGTTCTCAGAAAGTAGCAACAAAGCTCAAAAAGGAAATTTCGTTTTTATAAATGGTTAGTGAATGAAGTTCATGGACTCTGGAAAGTGCTTTGGAGGTTTATAAAATCCAAATAGAAAATGTTGATTTACATATTGTCAACAAATAGATATATAAGGCAGCCTTGACATTCAGGCGAGTGCGTTCGCTTGGTGTGAGGTTGTGTATTTCTTGTCGGACACGTTGGCAGCAGATGTTTTTCGGGTCGAAAAGACACAAAAGCTAATAAAAACTGTTGCATAAATATATTGTGGTGTTAACGTTCCTCTTTTCTGCTGTTAGCTGCGGGAAGTTCAAGTCTCTGAATCCAGACCATGACTCAGGTGTCTAGACTCGAGATTTACAAACTGTCTTCTTGGAGAGAAATTCGCCACATCTGCAGTTACGACTGTGGAACACACGCGGAACTCAGACAAACTTTAAGACGGAGCAATGCAAACTGACTCAGGAGAAGCCCCAAAGATCTTCAAAGACTGGTAGAATTTTTATATATTAAAAAGTAGTGTTCCAAAGAAGAACAGCTATAAATGTCACTGTCGTTTTTGACTTTTTAAGATGTTTTGGGAACACAGCTCTGCTGCTCTTACTTGAAGAGTAGTTGAATGTGAAGTTGTTTTCTTGCGTTCCAATTTTGTGTAAATGAAAGAGGTGTGTTGGACTAAAAGCGTGCAGTTTAGGTTGGTCGGTGACTCTAAATTGCCAACATTGGTGTCAATGTGGGTGTGTTTGTATGAGTGTGTGTGCCCTATGGTGTGTGGGCACTTTGCCCAGGGTTGGTCCCCGCCTCACGCCCAAAGACCTGCTAGAGCCAGCAACTCCGATAGGGATTAAGCGGTTCAGATAATGAATGAATGAATGGATGAATGAATGAATGAAAATGAAGCGAAACCCACCACTTGACTTTCAAGTAAGTTTTGTGAGAAAGATCAGGCTCAATGATGAGACTTTATCTGAAATCAGGACGGCAACCGTAAGACGCACTTAAGCCTTCTTTCTTTTCATCTGTTATTTTCCCTAGTCAAAGATTGCGGTCGCAATCAGAATTCCGAGATAATAAGATACATGCACCGAGAGGAAGAGAGAGAGAGAGAGAGAGAGATGGAAGGAGGTCTCCGATGACGACAGTCTCTAGGCGCTGAATCACCCCTGGTTACTGTTGCACAATCAAAATACAGGAAGCCAGCCCAAGTTGTATCCATGGACACGCTGTGGATGCTTTCTATTTGGAAAGAAAAAAGTGGGACAGGGCCGGGACATGCACACACACACACACACACACACACATACTGTATATACACACACACGTCTGGAGTTTTGTCGCTTTGGCTAACCCCGGCCCCAGTCCATTGGAGTGGTTATTTTTTCCAGACTCAAATTTAGCTTCTTAAACATTGCCGTGTTAGTGGAGAGTCGAATTTTTGGTTAAAAAAAAAAAGAAACTCCAGACGGCGTTAATCGAGGAACCTGGAGACAATTCCAATCCCAATCCCAGAATTCCGATGCTTAAGTTTGAGTGCTTCCTTTTTTGGGCCTTAAAGTTATCTTACGTTTATTCTTAAGTTTGTGTACAAGTGCAGAATAGATGATGACCAAATAAGCTAATAAGCAATGTTTGTAGCAATACATTAGCAACTATGCGTTGTAACTTCAAATGAGAAAACATTTGAATTTTAACGTCAGAATTGTAATGAAAATCGTGTAAGTTTTAAAAACTTCTTAAGAACATTTCACCAATACAACTTTAGAGTTGAAACAAACCATTAGCTAATGTATTGGAACAGGCATGCCATAAAATTTGTGTTAAAGTGCACTTTACTGTTTGTGGGTTTTAAGAACAGATGTCTTCTAAAGTATGGTTAGTGAATGAGGCCCAGTTTTTGCAAGAACGTTAAGATATTTAAATAGTATATTTTAAAACAACTGTAGAATCTAAGAAAACCCAATAAACTGATGCTCTGCACAAACAGGCAAGCAATAAATTTTTCATAAAAAGTCAGCATTTGTAGATTCTGTTCTTAGCTAAGAACAAATCTCAAATAAGAAAACATTGGTGAAGGAATAGTATAATATTATTCAACTATTCAACTCAACCCAGTAAGAAAGAACCGCTGTTACTAGCTACAATAATTATTTTTAAAAACATAGGTGTGTGTTCTCTCTTGACCTCCATTGTTTTGTCTGTAACGTTAGGTGTTTGATTCTTACACACAGCCCAGAGGAAGTATGACACAAGACGTATTATACAATGTGTGTGTGTGTGGAGGTGAGTCATAAAGAGGAAAAAGAGAGTTTAGGGTGAAAACACACCTTAATCGTCAGCAGTTGAATGTGGGCCGTGGTGTGTGTTGGAGTTAGAAATGATCAGAAGCCAACAGAAATATTTTTAAATAATTTTATTTAAAAAATCACGATTATTGTTTTCAATTTTTTATATAAACAACAAAGCAACAAACACGTCCAAAGAAATTCACACACAAACACACAATATAAGAGAATTTTTATTCAATTTTTTTCGTTTGTTTTCCCTCATTTTACGCATAAGTGATTTTGCACTACTGTAAATAACAGCTGCAGGTGCTTTCGTTTCTCTTGTCATTCCAACATTCCCTTGACTTTTTGTCTTTTGTTCATCGGGTAACATTTATTAATTTGTTTTTGTTAGTTTGAGAACTTTTAAAGTTCTTTTTTTGTATAATTTTATATAATACATAACTTCTCATGTCTAGATTTTAAAAATAGTAGCAATGTGAAATTTGAAACAAAAATGTTCAGCAATTTTTCATGTTGATGTCAGAAAATTATAACATTCATTGATTCATTTATTCATTCATTCATTCAGTTTCCGAAGCTCTTCAAACGTTTTTAACTTTTATTAACAATATAATTATATATAATATATAATAACACATACTGTATATTGATATATGTATTATTTATATATTTTCCCTCCTTCATTCACTTGCTTTATTCCTCCTTTTTTTACGAGCATAATACTGGAAAATGTATTATTTTACTTTTTTGGGTCTTTTTTTGCCAAGGTTGCTTGGACCCCACTGTTCACAACTTGCATATATTTCTACTTTTTTAAAAATAATTTTCAACAACTTATCAATTTTTTCAGCACACAGAAATCACGATATCTTCTAGTTAAAGCTGTAATACATGTAAGCTACATGTATAATTACTTCATGAATTAACAGAACACAAGCAACGCCATAGTTACTGTTACAATGTTCCTTTGTAACGTATTTCCTTAAAATTTTACATTGTGACACTGTAAATATTTGATGAGAGAAAAGATAATACACAGAGATATCACAGCGCGATTTAAAAGCACTTTTAATTCCTTTAACTTAAATATTGCAATGTAATTACAAGACACGACATACAGAACAGCAACCAGACACAAATATTAATTAAACAAAAATAACTGTCCAAATAGAAATGAAAACCGATGAGATAAACCCTCATTTGTATGACAGTAACGCTCAACACAATTCTAATCACACACATGCTACATAAAATAGAAAAAAAAATCTTAATTTTCATACTAAACCACTGAAATGAATCATTTTGAATTTAAATATGATTTCATTAATTGTTAAGATTATTTTTTGATGTTGTTGCTTTAATCGATTGGGTTGGGAGTTAAACCCGGACTAAGATTTTCAACTTTAACTGAAGTCGGACATTTCCAGATCTGGATAAACTGATTTTAGAGTTTTGTTGCACATGTTTTACAGGTGAAAGCAGGAGAGACGAGTGAAATCTCAAGGTTTAAGCTTGGCTTAAATGAGATTAAACTGAGATGTCGTCGTTTTTTGGTGTAAAATATACAGAAACTGATCATCAGTGACATCAGCACTTTGGGAATGAGATGATGAAACTCTGCTAAAGAAGGATAAAGATCTTAAGTTTTATTTTTTGTTTAAGCTGCTGTTGCCATGACGTTCTAAACGTTAGAACTAAACGAATGTACAGATAAATAGTTTTTGTTCCAGCTGCTGCTTGTTTCTCTCTCTCACACTACATCTGATCTGCGTAGCTCTAACGTGTGTTTTTGAACGTGTGTTTTCCATATCTGTGTGGAAGTTCTGGTTTCTAGAATTTTTGATCAGTTGTTTCTCTCTCTTTTTGTCTTTTTCTCTTTCTTTTTCCTCTCCCTCCTTCCCTCTCTCCATCCTTCTTTATCTCTTTTTTCTCATTCATTCTCTGTTCTCCTCCTTCAGCCCTGTTTTCCTTCTCTATATTTCTCTCTTTTCTCTCCCTCCCTCACATTGAACACACTGGATCTGTGTGAAAGACGACAGGTTCTCATCTGGACATTTTTTGATGGTTTGTTTGACTCTTTCTTTCTTTCTTTCTTTCTTTTATCTTTCTTTCTTTCTCTCACTCACTCCTTTTCCAACCCAGAAACATCAAAATAAGCACAGTTCTCTCTCTCTCTTTCCTGTCATCCCTCCTCTCTTCTTCTTCTCCTCCTCCTCCTTCAGTCCTGTTTCCCCTCCCTCCACTGGCGCGATCCCTCGTTCCAGGCGGCGTAGAGGAAGAGAGCAAGCACGACGTGCACCGCCACCACGGCCACGATGGCGGCGTAGAAGTAGCTGTCCGTACTGGAGTAGCCCAGAGAGCCTGAGGAAGGAGGGAGGAAGGGAGAGATGAAAAACTGAGAGAAAGAGAGGATGAGCTTGTGGTTTAAACGAGAGAGTCGCACCTTCGAAGAGGAAGGTCTTGGTGCTGAAGTAGAGGCCGATGGGAAGCGTGATCATCAACACCGTGAAGAACAAGAGAGTCTTCAACACCGACAACAACGATCCATCACTCCTGAAACACACAGAGAGAGAGAGAGAGAGAGAGAGAGAGAGAGAGGGACGGGTTAGAGAATTAGACAAGGTGAGTGAAAGGAAGTGAGGGACGGAGTGAAAGAGAAAGAGAGAGAGAGAAGGAGGGAGGGAGGGAAAGATGAAAGGAAGGAGGGAGCGGGGAAGAAAGAAGGAGGGAGAGAGGGAAGGAAGGAAGGATGGAGAGGAAGGAATAAAAGGAGGGAGGGAGGGAAAGACGAAAGAAAGGAGGGAGGGGTAGAAAAAAGGAAGGACGGCAGGGAGGGAGGGAACGAGGGAGGGAGGGAACGAGGGAACGAGGGAAGGACGGAGGGAGAGAACGAGGGAGGGAGGGAGAGAACGAGGGAGGGAAGAGGAAGATGATCAGAAAGGAGAAACGAAAGAAAGAGAGGAATAAAGAGAGGCAGAGGGAAGTGCTGGTTGTTAGCATGTGGCTAAATTCATCCCCAGACTCCCGCAGTAACGTGCCGCTATAACTCACCCTCTCGTGTCGGGACCGGGACCGGACATCTGCGCGCTCACCGGCGTCTTGTCGTAGCTCTGCATCGTTACCGGGACTCGTTAAAACCCCTCAAACCCCCAAATAATCACCAAAACCCACCATCAACACCAGCAGCAGATAAACTACAAGCCGCTGCACGCACCACGCTGCTGTTTACTTCCGGCTCCGGGTATCACGTGAGCAGGGGGCGGCGCAGCTGCAGTTCCGCTCGTCACCGCTAGAGGGAGACAGCGCTGCAGCTTTAACACGGAGTTTTACTGTGAAAAGATCCACCAGAAATAACTCATTATTAATTGTTGTTAAATGTAGTTTAACTAAGCCTTTTTAAAGAAATATGAATAATTGTTAACATACAGAAGAAAGAAGGTAAGTGATGTAGAGAGAGATGGAAAGGGAATGAGAGAGACAGGGGAAGAAAGACAGAGTTACAAAATGAAGAACGACAAACATTGAGATCACTGGAAAACAAGAATGTCATTCAGAAAGTGAAGGAGAGAAAGAGAAAAAGGTGGAGAAAGATGGAAAGGTTAGGAGAGGGACAGAGAGAACGAGAGAAATCCAAAATAAAGAAAGAAAGAAAGAAAATATAGACAAAGGTGGAGAGGGAGGAAAAGCAAGAATGAGATTCTGAGAAAGAGAGAGAGACGGAGGGGGGTATCAGTGTATCAGCTGGTTTATTAACTCCAGGTCTTTCTGATGAAGTTTTCTCTCTCACGTCCCACCCTGCTGACAATTACCATCTTTATGTAACAACTTGCGTAAGAAATGAGCTGTCTGTTTTCATTAAGAGACGTTCACACAGAGAAATATATATATTTTCCAGCTGTTACAGAATGTGAGTGTTCAATAAAAAGAACAAAACACATAGAGCAGAATAAAGTTGTGCAGTGTGTGTGGTTCAGGAACGTGTTATTCATTTATTTTTCTTGAGGAAGAATGTTAAATCAGAAATTCATTGGTTTTATTCTTCTCTGCGGGTGTAGAAAAGCAGCAGCTGCTTCGAGATCGAGCTGTACGACTTTAAAGAGAAAGGCACGGGTTAATGTAAAACACTGACCTCAGAGAGAAAGGGAGAGAGAGAAGTAGACATGGAGAAATAGAAGGTCAAGCGAGAGGAAATGAAGGAGAGATAAAGTGAAAGACCGTAAGAGAGAAGGAGAGAGAAAAGGCAAGGGGTAAGGGATGTAGAGACAGATGTAGAGAAGGAGAGAGAAAGAGAGAGATGACATAGAGAATGGAGAGAGAGAGAGAGAGAGAGAGAGAGAGAGAGAAAGAGAGATGAAAAGAGCATCATGGTCTCTCGCAGCTTTCTTGTCCTGAAGTCACAGCAGCCATAACACATAAATCTCCCCAAAACACAGCATTTACACTCACCTACACACACTGCAACGATGTTTGTGTGTATGTGTGTGTGTGTGTGTGTGTGTGATAAGAGCTGTCTCTACCAGTTAAGTATAAATGGTACCAATGTTTTCTGGCCTGTAGGAAGCAACGTGAGGGACGGAGAGAGAGAGAGAGAGAGGGAGGGAGAGATGCACAAAGACAGATAAGGAGAGAGAGAGAAAGAGAGAAAGAAAGCTTTTAAAATGAGACAAGAATGAGAGTTCAGCTTTTAATACAAAATGATGTATATTTTTATTAGAGATAAATAACTCAGACCAGAACAGCTGAAATCAGCCATTGTTTGGCTTAAGTGCATGCAGGCACACACACGCACGCACACACACACACACACAAACACACACACACACACACACACACACACTGCAGTCTCTTGGTTCAGGCCTCAGTAACACAGTCCACATCCGGAGAGTGAAAAATACAACATAGAATTGTATGCATTAAAACCACATTTGCACAAAAAGTTGCATTGTAGTAGAAAAACACAATTACACACCGCCGCTGTGTCCATAACAACAAAACTCCACCACAAACCTACTAACCTTCACTGTGCTCAGAAAACAGGAACAAATTTCACGCTGCAAACAAAGACAACGTTGTCCTCTATTAACATCTGTGCAGCTTTATCCTTCAGAGCCATAAAAACAAGCTTCAAGCAAACGATCGGCATTAAATCGTGTTTAAAATTAAAAAATTGTCTAGAGATTTTCTCCTAACAGCAGCAAGGTGGAAAAATATGCAGTGTTGTGTTTTCTTGCCTGTGTGTATCAGGAAAATCAGTCTTACACCTCCTTGTTAGTAAGTTTTAAAACACTGGAGGGATTTTCAAAGGAATTTGACAAAAAATTCCCCCTTTATTAACATACAATTGATGCCCAAAACATTTTAATGCACTTTATTTTAATATAATAATTACACTATATGCTAATAAAACATTGTCAGCACCATCCTCATCTTTCTGGGGAAAATGAAGTTCCGGATAAAGTTCCTCATAATCATCCTCGACAGAAAACCGGTCCTCACTCGAATTTGTGATTTTTGGAACTTCTATATGAATGTGCAATTGTTTTAAATGTAGCTAATAAAATTGACTAGCTAGCTTTGGGTAGGTGTGAGTCTTGCCCTGTTTTTTTAATAGTTGTTTGTGCAAATCGAGTAATAACGTATATGTTACGATGTTACGATGCTACTATGTTTTATTGTAAGCTAGCTTGTCAATTAATTTGTGTAATGTAGGAACTATCGCACATGATTTTACTTGTGTAATGTGTAAGGAACTTGTGCATCATAGGCTAACTCGCTAGTTGTTTGTCCAAGTTGTGCAATGTAGGAACTAGCATGTGCAATTTCAGGCTAGCGTTTTGATTGTGTATTTTATGTAGTGTAGGAACTGTTGTATGTGTGTGATTTCAGAATAGCTTTTTAAATGTTTGTGCAATCTCTGTAATGTAGGCTAACTTTTATTGTGTAATTTGCATAATGTTTAAGGAAGCAAGCCTGTATTTTGTAGGCTAGCTGTAAACAGGTGCTCCTTTGTGGTCAGAAAAGGCCAGTCAGTCAGTCAGTCATTATCTGAACCGCTGAATCCCAACTGAGGTCACGGGGAACTGGAGCCTATCCCGGGAACTTGCGGGCGTAGGCGGGAAACAAGCCTGGGAAGGCGCCAACACACCGCAGTGGTCATTAACAAATTTAATGATGGCTCCCCATGTGGTCAAAATAAGGAATAATGACCTTACTGGAGGCACCCCCTTGTGGCCAGAATAGGGGACCACCTTGCGGTCAAACACAGAACGACACCCTCCCTTCCTTGAATGTCTTAGTCCCTTGCCCCATCACAGGTGAGCCTCCAGCTGGGTGTTATTGGTGGCAGCATACAACTGATTGCTCTTGTAGGGGTCACGGCTGTGCATAGAGCTGTCTTGTCCCCTTATGACCAAAACAGGGAATGACAACCTTAATGATGATGCCCTCTAATGTTCTAGTCCAACCCCCTCACAAGTTAGCCTCCAGCAGGTTGTTGTTTGTGGCAGCGGGCGACTGCTTGCTCTTGTAGGGGTCGGTGTTATACTTGGAGCTGTCTGAGAAGAGTGTCCGGGGTGTGCAGAGTGCCAGCAGGATCTGCTTGTACTCACGCCGGAAGTTCTGGTTGAGCAGGCCATAGACCACGGCGTTGAGGCAGCTGTTGAAGTAGGCCATGAAGTAGCTGGTGACAAAGAGCCACTCGGGAACATTGGGCGCCACCCGGGCTGGATCCAGCGCCACCGCCAGGCCAATGAAGTTGAGTGGTGCCCAGCAGACAGCAAACAGTACGAAAACCACAAACATGGTAAGGAAATTGCGTAGGTCAGCTGCCCGAGCACCTGGCCTGGCCCTGACTCTGCCCTTGACCCGGATGACCAGTGTCCAGATGCGCAGGTAGCAGAAGGAGACGACGCCCAGGGGCACCATGAAGTGGACCAGCACCACACAGACTGTGTAGGAGGAGCTGACGGTCTGGGCGAAGGTGCAGGAGAAGACTCGAGGGTCATAGGTGAGTGAACCCACAGTGAAGTTTGGCAGTGTTGCCAGAGCAGTCAGCAGCCAGGTGAGGGTGAGGTAGAGGCAGGTGTTACGGCGGGTGTAGACACGGTCGTAGCGCAGGCTGTGGCAGATGTAGCAGTAGCGGTTGATGGCGATGGCAGTGATGTTGAAGACCGACCCGATCACACTCAGGCCCATCACAAAGCCACTCAGCTGGCAGTGCAAGTAGCCCATGGTCCAGCCATTGTGGAATATGGCCAGCAGTGCCAGTGGGTATGGGTACAGCGCCACCACCAGGTCGGCTACCGACAGGCTCACCACAAAGATGTTGCCTGGCAGAAGAAAGAAGATGAAGATATAAAACTGTTAGGGAAGCTACTTCTAAATGGTAGCTTTTCAAGCTACAAATCATCAAAACAAGCAATGTAATGATACATTGACTAATCTTGATATATTGATTCAATAATTGACAACACCTCAGAGTAGCTAACTGTGTGAACTTACTACTAGCTACTAAAACCCTAACCCTAGTTATAGGAAAAGTTGTAAGGTGTAAGGCTACTTTTAAAGAGCATGTTTTAAAATGTTAGCACTGTTACCATTGTAGCTGTTCCAGTAAAGTGAGTGATTATTTGTCATTGTAATCACACCACAGCACAGCACACAGTGCACCACAACAAAATGTGACCTCTGCATTTAACCCATCCGTGAAGGAGCAGTGGGCAGCTAGCAAGCGCCTGCAGAGCAGTGCTTGGGGATGGTACCTTGCTCATGAGTACCACAGTGGTAACTTTACTGGCCCTGGATTCGAACCTGCGTCCTTCTTATCACGGGGCGAACACCCTACCGTTACGCCACCAACTGCCCCAATAGCAGTAACTATTAGCAACTATTAACAGTTACAGAAGCTATTTTTGTTAGCTACAAGCTACAATGTTGGGAAGTAGCTGAGAAAACTTTGTAACACTTTAACTACTTTTTCAGTGTCTTATCTTCAGTGAAGTAATTTTTAAAATGCTGAAGCTTTTCCTGTTTCCTTTTCAGTTAATTACTCTATAGGCTACTGAAAATGTTGGGAAGCAACCAAACTAAAACAAGCGATGCTAGTACGTTAAGTGCTTTTTCAGTAGCTTTTCAGTAATTTAAGTGAATTTAAGTGATTATCTGTGAACACACCCCAGCACCACAACCAAATGTGAGCTCTGCATTTGACCCATCCACAAAGGAGCAATGGACAGTTTTTGAAGAAGCACTTGGGGATGGTACCTTGTTCATGAGTACATCTACAGTACCTTTACCGTTCCAGACTTGAACCGGCAATCATGGGTCCAAATCCCTAATCGTTATGCTACCAACTATGACACTATTTTTTATATGTCACACTATTTTCTATGTTATAACAATACTGATATTTTTCTCTCGTTACAAATACAAACATTTTTGACTAGCTGTGAGGTGGCGGTGCCAGCGCTATGGTGTTGCCACATTGCCAAAAAAGCAACGCTGGAATTTACGATTTTAAAAGTGCTTTAATAAAGTTAAGTTTTATTAACTATTTTAATAAATAGTTAAGTTGGAGTAGTATTCCTAATTTACTTAGGCACTAGCCTACAATTCCTTGGAGCGAGATAAGACTGCAGAAGCAAGGAAACAAGGGAGCAAGGATAAAATGAGAAAGGTGACGGATGAGTGCCTCTCTCTCTGTCTCTCTCCCTCTCTCTCTCTTTTCTGAGAGAGTTCTGGAACAGCGAGACAGAAAGTGCTTTCAGACATACACTATTAGCGCTAATGGCTTGCCCTCCACATAAATGTGTGTCTAGAAGGTTGGGTGATGTATTGAATTGCTGCGTGTGTGAGGATTATGTGTGTGTGAGTGTGAGGATTACGAGTGTGTGTGTATGGTTTTGCACCGACAATGCACAGATCCCCTTATTCAATTTAACGTCCATAAAGAATCACAGCTCTTTAAGAAAAAAAACGCAGCGACTCTCGGCGTCCTTCTCTGACGCAAAGGCAGGGGAGGACGTTTCTCATACACATACACTTACACACACACTAACACACACTGACACACATATACACACACTCACTAAAAGATAAGGGCTAAGTTGTTTCGGCCCGCTCCAGAATGAGCTAATTCTCTAAGGCAGGCCGACAGACGCATCCATCAGAAGTCCGGCATGTGCGTGTGTGTGTGTTTGTGTGTGTGTGTCTTAAGACCTTCAAGACGGCTGACGTTGCTTGCGATCTGTATCCAGATTTTGGAAGTTGCAATACTTTTCTTTGTAACAACGTGCCATCTAAGGATGGAGTGAATCATATAAAATGTTAATTAAGATAAATTTTAATTATTATTTAATATTTAAGAACAATATTTCTTGCTCTTCTCTGCTACAGATCTGGTCCTCATCACTTTTGGATATGGACTAGTTAAGAGAATATAAATCATATTTTGGAAAAAATGCACTACCCATTATGAGCCAGTTTCCCAGGCAAAAATTAAGCCTAAACCTAGACTATCTTTGAATTTCAGTGGTAAATTTCCATTGTATCTGCAATTTGGTCCAAGACTAGGCTTAATCCATGTTCAGGCCCTAAGAGTCCATTATCTCTTGTAATGACAGACCTTGAATATTAACAGCAAAATATTTTTAATATTTAAGTTTTCATATCAGAGTGTTAGGGCGTTAATATAACTATTGTTTTTCCCGGTAACGAATGTGTAAAGAATTACAAAAAAAAAAAAAAAGTAATTAATTAACATCTACTAATCCAAGCAACACTGCATTAATGTGTGTTTTTGTTCTACACTGCTTAAAAACTGTGAAACAAATGAAAAAAGTACTTTTTTGTCCATTTTTATGGACTTTTTCTTAAATTCTCAAACGTAAATTCTAAATTTTTCAGTACATAAAATTACTGAAATTATTTATTTATTTTAATTATTAGCAATTAAAAAGTAGCAAGTAAATAACTAACTTGCTATTGAACTGCAGTACTTTTACTCAAGAAGTATTCTAATGGGTAATGTATCTTTTACTTGTATCATGTTTACAAAATGTTTATTTTTTATTTCAATTTTACATGTAATTTTCAGGTACTTCTCAAATACAGAACTCTTCAAGTTTGTCCGAACTCTCATCTGTTGACCAGAATTTTGGTATTTCCTGTGCTGATAAAAATGCATCCCATACTCCCTTTTTTCCCCCCAAAATAAAGAATATTTATTATATAACTCATGCTGCTTTGGAAATAAGACACAGCTTTTATCTCTAAAAGCTGTTTACATACTTTTCCATTTCATCCCAGAGACAGAACGGAACACACAAAAAACATAGTCTCACGTTGTTTGGGGGAAATGATCACATCCCGATTATTTCGGGGTCAATTTTGGAGCAAGGAAGTGTGTCGAATTATGAATGAATAATCACTTTAGACTGAATAAGGATGCAGCGTATTATGAATAAATGAAATCAGTCACACTTTTTCTTCATCCGACCTGCAGGAGCACAACACGCAGCTGGAAACAGTAGTGTTATTATCAGCTAAACCTGAGAGACTTCTCCTGCAGTCAGGGACTGGTTAACAAGATGGATAGATAGCTAGAGGGATGGGTGAACGGGCAGCAGTAATGTTGTGGAAAGCAGTTTAAGGTTTGGTGGTGAATACAGATGGTTTTTGGGCTGCTCGGTGTTAGATGAGGCGTTTACGGGGATCAGTGTCCTCAATGACTTCAGAGAGTCAGAGTAAAAACGCCCCAAACACTCTCACACTCACACTGATTGCGCACACACTGTAACATGGGAGGGCAGAGAGAAGCAAGCTGGCGGGGAGAGAGAAAATTTCTGTGTGTGTGTGTGACAAAGCGGACTGGTGAGAAGGTGTAGGGAGACAGAGATAGAGAGAGATAGAGAAATGAGGGCCAGGTCTGGAGAGAGGTGAAAGTTTAAATGGATGGATGAATGGGTCGTCGATGGATGATAGTTGTAATAGCCGATGTCTGTCGAGGGACATATTGTAGTCCTGACAGCAGATCTGGAATCAGTTTTCCCCATCAGACCTGAACTTGAACCTCAGCCTCGTATCTTCTGTGCTGTTCCGAGGTCAGCTCCGCCTGTGTGTCATATGACTGGTGTAATGCAAACTCGCTCCTGCTGCCTGATCTATAGCCAACAAGCACCCGATTGTCCACTCTCACCCAAACCCCAAATCCCACATTACACAATTACACATGGCTGCTGCAGATACCATGTCCAAGCACTGGGACAAGGAGCAAAACACATGCACACACACCGACACACACACACCGACACACACACACACACACCACAACACATCTTCTTGTTATACTTGCATTGTGAGGACCAGTTTACTTACACACATAGTGAGGACCTACTGTTAACCTTTACTCAATAAAATGTACAATGTATTTTGTCGTATCGCTGTCGTCATTGTATGATAGAAAAATCGAACCATCATAACTTGGGGAACATCTGTATTAGCATTGCGAGGACCAGTTCATTTACTGCCATTGTGAGGACCTACTTTATCAATCCTAACTCAATAAACAAATGTATTGTTTGTTACCTACATATTTTTTTCTAAATCTTTTTCTAACCCATTACTCTTAACACTTACTGTAAATGTAGAATTGTAAAATCTACATTTAATGTCTATTACCAAAGTCTAACGGGTTTAGACCGCGAGGATGAAGGTGTTGGAATTGCATTAACTTTGATTTTATTTTAACTTTGCTTTATGGGCTAATAAACAACTTGCTTATAGACGTCCCCAAAATGCGCCAAATACAAAAATATCTACCCTTCACACACTATAATCTATTATAAACAGGGTCCCTGAAAATATGCTGATGGATATGATTTGTGTCCCCCAGCTGCACATTTTAAAATGAGCCGTAGGACCAGAAAACAAATCAATAAATTAAAATTTTCCTCATGTTGAGATATGATTTGTTTTTCCGAAGCCTACTCCCTTCCCTTTTTTCCACGCTCGAGTTGGCACCCAGAGCTATTTACTAATTTATAAAAACCTTTTTTTCAGGAATCACATAAACCACGTTACATAATATATGAAGCACCGAAAAGTAAAACACTTTCTCACTTTCACATATGAGAGCACACGGTTAATTAGAAAAGCGGAAATGCAAAAAGTTTTCACCTTGTTTTGGTTCATCTTTTTCTCTTTATTTCTCTTTATGTCACACTCACACACATATATATGAGAAACAGCATCAGCTGCTGGTTATTTAGAGCACATAAGTTTGGAGATGCTCATATATGGTCACGTCTGTGTGTGTTTCGGAGAGACAAAAGAAGGAGATGTGGAATGTCGGTGGGCATGAGCTTTAAGCTGTTTTGTTTTAGCTGTGTCTAACCGCATGGTTGAGTTCGAGCTGTGGGTTTTGAGGTTTATTTGGAAGCTGAAATCAGATATTTGCCTTCAGGCGTCACTGTCTTACTGCCTGCAATGAAGGCTGATTCACTCCCGGACTAGCTGTCGGCTTGAAACTCTGGCAGCCAATTAAATGGCTCAGTACTCAAGACTGACAGCGCAAAATCTAAACACCTTTAGACTGTCGGCCTAGGCAGGCAAGGCCTCGGTAAACAAAATCACTCTTTATGCATTGAATTTGACCTAGAAACAAAATATTTCCCTTTTCGTCTTTATGTAGAAAATATTCACACACATACTTATAGTATTAGTGTTGCCAGGACCGGTATGCAGACTGACATTGTGAGAACTTCAGCTGTTTAACACCGGGTCGGGCATGGGGTCTTTTTTCTGGGTTTTCTCCAGTTTCAACCCAAAAGCATGAGTTCTAAATTGGCCCCCTTAGGTGCAAATGTGAGTATGTGCTCTCTAAGGTGTGTTGGTCCCCGCCTTGGACCCATAGTCCTGGGATAGGCTCCGGGCCCCATGACGCCAGTTGGGATTAAGTGCTTCAGATATTGAATGGGAAATAAACAATTGTAAAACGTAGTCTTAACTTAAGACCTCAGTAAACATTCAGTATTTACGCAGTGAGGAGAGAAGTTCTTATTTCATCTTTAGCTAGAAAACATGCACACACATACATACTTGTTGTACTAATGTTGCAAGAACCAGTATACGTAAGGACATTGTGAGCACACACACATAAAAGTCAGTGAAAATAGTGTAAATGATTGATTTAAGTTAAGGTAAATTGATGAAGTATATTAACGTGACTTTAATATGTATATCACCGAGAAATTTAGTCATCAACGGGAAGCTTGACTGACAGGAACAGAAGCTGTGTGTGTGGGGACTGATTCACTATAGGGGGGTATAATTGGCTTACGCGGTCATCTTCCTCATGTTAATGAGTTTTTATAATCATACAACATCACACAGACCAAAAAGCTCCCGCAATATTTCACGCCGCTAATCCCTTACCTGAACTAGAGAGATAAAGAGGGAAAAAAAGAGAGAGAAAAGATGGCAGAAAAGAAAAAGGAAGCAATAAGTAAAAAAAGAGAAAATATGTGATTTCCTGTTGCCTTTTCAAGAAAATAAGATGCATTTTTAGTGTTAATGAGTAATTAATAGCATGTTTGGAAGACTTGTTTAAAATACGCAGCAAGTCTGACCCAAGATCAGCAGTCAGATATTTTTTTGTCATGGTAAAACATCCTTGCCAATGCTTGCCGGAAAAACGCAGTAGTCGTCCATCATTACCGACACGCCGCAATCAGAAAAAACACTCCAAGGCAAAATTCCAAAACGCTTGACAGGAGTTTCCTCTGCTTTGCAAACTATCAGATGCTTCCGGAAGTCTGGAGTGATTTCAGACCAGATTCCAGAGTCCAGATTCCAGTATTTGAATGTTTGATAGACCTCCTTTTTTAGGAAAGAAGGGATCGCTTAATCATTCCTTCCAGATCTTTCCGTTCCGAGTCAGCTGCTCTATAAATAAACAAACGCCTCAAATCCCTCTCCGAGTGTCTCATTAGAAGTCTTTGTTGGACTTGAGCCTCAAGCGAAGCCCGACTTCTTTTCAGATTCAGCTGACGGGTCAAACTCAGCACGAAAAGTTGTCGCTATCTGACTCGCGAGCTGAGTCAGTATTGGTTTAGGAAACATGGCAGGGAATGCGGTTTCACCTAAAACGTCCCTCAGACCGCATGTTTCAAAGGTTTTTTAGAAGATACAGCCCTAGAGAGATGAGAGAAAGACGTATATATATTTCTTACACTTAGACACAGAGTCGTGAGGTGTATTTTTGAGATGTTCGGCATCGCACACGTCTTGCCTGTGCTTGAAAATAGCTTGTGTTACTTATAGATTTAAGGCAAAATGCAATTTTTTTTAACTCTTTTTTTGGGGCGGTTGGGGGGTGGCACAGTGGCGCAGTGGTTAGCACTGTGCCTCACAGCGAGAAGGTCCTGGGTTCGATCCCCGGGCTCTGGTCTCTCCATGACCCCAGTTGGGATTAAGCGGTCCGGAATGAATGAATGAATGAATGAATGAATGGGGCAGTGGATGGTGTAACGGTTAGAGCAGGGGTGGGCACTTCCGGTCCTGGAGGGCCGGTGTCCTGCAGGTTTTCCATCAGACCTGATGAGTATCTTCTGGTGATTATCTACCCGAGACCAGGTGTGAATGTTCTAAAATCAAGTATGATGGAAAACCTCCAGGACACTGGCCCTCCGGGACTGGAAGTGCCCACCCCTGGGTTAGAGAGTTAGCCCCGTCATTGGGAGGTCGCCGGTTCAAGTCCCAGACCAGTAAAGGTACCACTGAGGTACTCATAAGCAAGGTACCATCAGCTGAGCTCTGCATTTGACCCATCCATGAAAGAGCTGTGGGCAGTTTTTTGGCAGCTCAGTGACAGTGCTCATGAGTACCTTAGTAGCAGAGGTGGGCAAAGTAGCTAACTTCATTACTTAAGTGAAAGTACAGATACCATTAGTCAAATGTTACTCCAATACAAGTGAAAGTCATACAGCCAAATTTTTACTTAAGTTAAAGTACTGAAGTACTTGTTTAAAAAAATACTTAAGTATTAAAAGTACATCTTCTTTCACCGCATTGTTGCATTATTGCCACAACACTTACAATACCTAATGTTAACTAGCATGTAGGAGCTGTAGAATAAGGAATTGGTAGAATGTTACAGAATGAGACACAACTCCAACTAACATAGAAAACCACTCATTAGATTATTTCATTAATTAATTGTAAGACTACACACCCCACAAAACACCATGGTAGTGTTCTGACACAGCTCTGGTAGTGTGTTCACACATATATGTGTATGCTAACCAGGAGGACAGTGCAGTAGCTGTAAATGCAGCTCAGAACATAAAATCGACATTCCAACCCAGCTCTACTCCTCTAGCTTCATGACACACCAACAGCAACAATGTTTTAATCAAACAGCAGAACTGTCTGAACTTGGTTTTATAGTTCCAGTCTACTGATTACTGACAGACTTTCACCTGCCAAATCACGTTTTAGATAAAGGGGGAATAACATCCACTTTATCCAGAGATTTGAAAGTAATGAGTAACGAGAACCTTGATAGAAATGTAGTGAAGTAAAAAGTACAGTATTTGTTTTTAAAATGTAGTGAAGTGGAAGTCCTAAGTTTCCAAATAAAATACTACTCAAGTGAAGTACAGATACTTAAAAACTGTACTTAAGTACAGTACTCAAGTAAATTTACTTAGTTACTGTCCACCTCTGCTTAGTAGTACCTTTACCGGTCCAGCACTAGAACTGGCAATCCATTTACGCTATGCTACCCAACTGCACTTGACACATCTATGAAAAAGCAGTGGATAGCCGATGTGCAGTGCCGGGGTAGCAGTGCTTGGTGACGGTACCTTGTTCATGAGTACCTCTGTAGTACTGTTACCAGTCCATGATTTGAACCAGCGAACTTCTGATAACAAATGCAAACATATAGTGGAATGTACCAATGCTACCAACTGTGAAATGACAATCATCTCAAACAATGTGATTTCAACAGCATGACAACCTGGCAAACCTTGAAATCAAAGATTCAGTCGAAACCACTGGGAACGTTTATAAGCGCCAGTAGAACCCACCAGGGACCCTCTTAATTAATTTTACTGAAAAGAAAAGTTGCTAAAAAGTCTAAATGCAGTGTATAAATGTTCAAATAAAAATTTCCATATTACATAACGTCTCAAACCAGCTTTTTCATGTGTTTTAATTAGGTGTGTTGGAGCAGAAATAAATAAACCCCACATGAAAGCGTGTCGTGTGGCACTTCACAGCCTCGAGTTTAGAGAATTCGGCTCGTTTGATTCCTAATTCGACCTTCACTGGCTGCATTCTGTTTATAAGACAAATCAACAGAAGTTTTTCAGCTTCGTTAGCGCCGTGGAGCGAGAGCTAATGATTAGCCGATGCGTCAGCGCTTAATCTGTTTTGTTTAATTAAGTGCAACCAGTGGATAAAAGCTTTGTAGCTTAATTGCCATCGCAGATTTGTGATTTTTGTTACTCATGCCATGGATTAATATTATTTTGTATTATCATCTTACGTCCAGGAAACAAACCAAACCGACAAGCATGCACGAAACAAACAAACATACACACACACAAAACAAGCATCCTAACCTAATCGAATCCTAAAACTAACTGTAACCTAATACTAAGGCCTCGTTCACACGGGCGTCTGAACCAGGTGTTTTTCTGGCGTTCGTGGCGCCAGGTGAGCGCCGACTGAACGGCGACCGTTTTTCTGCTCATTGGAGCAAATCAAAGCATCCACACGGGCGTTCAGCACCGGCGTTCGGTCGGCTGCGTGTTCGGGTGGCGTCAAATGAACGCTGCATGCAACGTTTTCTTGGCGTCAAAATTCAGACGAACGCGAGGAAAACGACGCTATTGCGGATGCCAGTGAAACGCCAATCGAACGCAGCTACAAAACGCAGCAAAAACGCGTATGGCATTCAGAGGGAGTTCGTTTCGAACGTCCGTGTGGAGGAGGCCTTAATCTAAACCTAGCACTTAATCTAATTCTAAACCTAACTGCAATTAATACTAAATCTACCCTTAACCTAATGCTAAACCTAGCACCTAATCTAATCCTAAACCTAAATGCAATGTAATCTAATCCTAAACCTAACTATGATGTTACACTAACTTTAACCCTATCCAAAATCTAATCCAAACCCTAAACCTAAACGCTGTAGAACCACATCCAAACCTTTACTGTTGGCATTCACACACAATCCAACCCAAGTAAAACATTTCCCCCTCTCTATCTTCCTACTCCAACCCTCTTTCCTCTCCTTCATCATCCAGAATGAGAGTGTGATCAGCGGCTGATAAAGAGATTTTTGTCTCAGCGGCGCTTCATCAATCATCGCTCAGCAGTTCTTCCCGAGGGGGAGTGAGAGCCAGACAACGGCCCTCATTCTGCCCCCACTGTGTCAAACCAGGACGTGGGCACAAATCACCTTCAGGGGATCAAGTGTAAAATATATTTTACATTTGTTATTGTCACAGACAAACTTTTATCTAATCCTAAACCTAACGGCAATCTAATCCTAAACCTCACCTTAATACTAATACCTTAACGTAACCATAATGTGATGTAATGCTAAATTTAATCTAACTCTTAACCTAACCTTAATCTAATCCTAAATCTAATCCTATATCTAGCTCTAATATAATCCCAAACCTAACCATTATGTGATGCTAAAACTAACCATAATATAATCCTGACCCTAACTGTAATCTAACCCTTAACCTACCTGTAATATAATTTTCAAACTAACCGTAATCTAATCCTAAACATTGCCTTAATGCTAATTCTTAAACTATTATGTAATTTTAGCCTAACTGTAATCTAGTCTTAAACCTAACTGTAATCCTAAATCCAGTTGTAATCTAATTCTTTCTTTTTAATAAAGAAAAATGCTTCAGGTTTTACGTACCAACCCAAAACAGATGGGAGTCAATGGAAGGACCTGACAAAGTCAGCAAGACAAGCCACTGTGTGTGTGTGTGTAATTCAACCCATAGTAACAAACCCCACCAGCGAAAACCTGATCTCTGCTCTGCATCTTTTCTGACAGGCTTTTGTTGGCTTCAGAGTCTTACCAAGACAAAGACATGAACCACATTGCTAATCCCCGATATTAAACTCAGCCTATTTTAACTTCTCCAGCGCTGATTTACGACTAACAACTGTTGCTCACTTTGACTGAAACCGAGTATTGTGTCAAAAGTGCCATGCAAGCTGCGAGGGGTTGGTATTAGATCTCGACACATGCTCGCGTAAGACACGCGAAGGGAAGAATTGATGAAATGCTTTTGTTGCAGAACCCCAACAGAGATGTAACACACTGTGACACCAGCTTTGAAGCTGGAGATTTATGAGGGTCGCCGAGCGAAGCGACGGCTCAGTGCGGGAAAAGAGAACGAGCTCATTATTTCATGTCACGTCCTGGAAATCAGCGTTGGCTTGGTTTTGGTTGCGATGGAATCTTGTTGAGCTCGGAGGGAAACGCAGTTATTTCGGTCAAATTCCTGTTAACAGTTTCACCACTTGAAAGCAAAGATCCAAGAAACCAACAATATTTTTAGCTTTCCATTCGTAATGCTTCTAAAATTTGTGACCAGCTCAAAAACACCTCACATGCTTTGGGATGATATACTTCGACCCTCCAGAATTTCGCGATGTTAGGATCGCAACTATTAACACAAATTCAGCCAATCCCCGCAAATTTGTTACTACCATAAATTTTTGCTTCAACTTTTCGACAATTTTTGACCAATCATTGTCACTTCCCGCAAACCGTTGCGCCGTTGTGATTGAAAACGCCTCACATTTACCTTCAAAAATAACTAAATGATTCATTGTTAACAAAAATAATAGTGGTTTTGTTCCGTTCATTTTAAAGAATTGTTAAAGAATCATTATAAAGGGGGACAAAATTGCTAACTTTCCGCAACTTTGACTTGCTCCCGCTACTTTATTGCAACAAAACGCCTAAAAACACTGAAAAGCTGATGCAAAATCTGGCACTTTAGGACGCAACAATCTCAAACGAGGCCCACAACATCCTGGAGGGACTGATATCAAGCTTTATGGAGATATTTATGTTTGAGACTATATTTTATAGTTGAGAGAGGTTGAGATCGATATTTTTGATATTTTTATGCTATATCATGATACACTATATATATAGATATATATTTCTCACAATCCCGTGGGCATGACAATAACGTGATGGATGCATGTCCGGAATAAACACTGAAAATATCAAGTAAACAGCTGTATTGGTCAAATGGTCAACAGTCTCTGTTGTTTTTAAGGCACACAGTAATCACACAATTTCGTTAAATTGTACTTTGAGTTCCAATTAGTCCAGATTAATGACCGTCAGAAGTCAGAAGAACCTGAGTTGAATTTCTGACCCTGATGTTCTAGTTCCGACTTTTGTCTCGACATTCCTAAACACACCCAGAGATTTCCAAGAAAGTGGCATTCCAGATAACGACATCCCCTTGAAGTTTGCACCGTCGTTCTTCTTCATTCTAACAGCAGGTCTAATTACATCAACCAATCACTCTCTCTCTCTTTCTTTCTGTCTTTCCTCCTCTTTCTCTCTCGCTCACTCCATCCGTAGTGCTTCATTAGACACACTGTCAGCTTCCAGCGCTGCACCGTATCCATCGGAAACCCCACCAGTGACACCCCTCCATCCATCCATTATGCATGAGGAGAAACTGCTGGTGGCATGAGCTAACGCCTGGTGGCAGACGGGAAGGAAAAAGACGAAGATGTAGAAGGAATAAAAAATGCTCGGAGTGCGCTGCAGGGACATCGCTAGAGAAGAGTGGGGACACCTGAGAAGAAGGTGGGATCAAGCAATGTGTGATTCCACAGCTCTTCTCAATCTGGATTAAAAAATCTACTGTCAGTGTACATTTTTGCATTTCTACAGTACACGCGAAAACATCTCATGAGCGCAAAAAAAAATAAATTTCTTAGGCATGCAAAAAGCTTGTTCAATTTATTTGACTTTTTATTGTTCACCATCAAAGTTGACATGTATCGTTAAAAGTGATCATTGTTAATTCTCAGGGTTTTGTAGTTGCACGTTTAAGGTGTAAATTTTGTAGCAAATTTAATTTGGAATGTAACAGAAAATCTGGCTTGCCAACATTATGGACAAAGATACAGAGGAAACAGAACGGAACGAAGACGAAGTTCAATGAGTCTTGCAAATCAGGAACAGAGAGAAAGATATAAAGAGGAAGATCAAAATACAGAATAAAGGAGCCAGAAACCAGCGTGTCCGACCGGACAAATAACGAAAGGAAAAAACGATAATGAGACGCCGGGGAACAAGCAACGAGCGGCTCAGAGCTTTGGGAATAGCGACTGCTAAAAGTAGCAGGAAACATTTGTAAACTGTATAATTAAGGGTTGTGATGTGCAAATAATTGCGTTGCGAGTGAAAAAAGGGAAGTCTGTAGTTTCACCCGTAACTTTTCAAATGTTTAACAATCTTCCATATCCTTCTACTGCTGCAACTTGGAACAAAGTGATTGCAAACACACTTTAAACATTCTTCTGGAGTTGAAAAAACATTGGTTATATTTTTTTTTTAAATTTGGTGATAAAAAGTTTTGTTGTATCGTATTGTTGTATCCTAACTCCGAGATAGGGATCTCATGATTACGAGATAATGTCTCAGAATCACAAGATAAGAATCATACAGTATAATCATCAACATTTTCTGCCACTGTTTAGCTAACTACAGTAGTAACTTGAAAAACTAGCTTTAAAAAGAGCTTCTCCCTGAAAAGCTAACTACAAAACTACTACTAACTCCAGTAGTTACTAAAAAAATGGCTTTGTTTCTGAAAAGCTACTGAAAAAGAAATGCTAGTAGTGTCACTAATTTTAGTAGCCACTCTCCAATATTTTCTGTAGCTAGTTTAGCTACAATACTAGTTTCAAAAATAGCTTTGTTCCTGAAAAACTACTGAAAAAGTACGTACGTTAGTAGCTTTACTCATTTTAGTAGCCACTCCCCAACATTTTATGTCACGTATAGTTTAGCTAACTAAAACAAAATAGTTACTCAAAAAATAGTTTTAAAAATAGATTTGTTCTAAAAAGTTACTTAAAAGTAGTTACATTAGCAGTGTCACTAATTTTAGTAGCCACTCTCCAACATTTTCTGTTTTAGTTTAGCTAACTAAAATAGCTACTCAAAAAAAACACAGTTTAAAAAATAGCTTAGCTCCTAAAAAGCTACTGAAAAATAGTTACATCAGTAGCGTCACTAATTTGAGCTATTTCCTAACACTGGAAAGACTTTTAGACCTCGAGTTGCTCCAGCGAGTCCCTTTAATTAGGAAAAAGAAAAAACAATCACTTTGATGTGCTCCCTTCATCTAAACACTGAAAGCCCTGTTAGTGCAGTTTTTGAAACTAAGTAAATCTCTGACTCAATAATGTCTGTGAAACTGAGACGCCTGAGCGTTAAATTCCTGAGCAGAGATTTTCTTCGCTCTTGTTTACGGCCGAAAGAAGCAATTGAACTTTTTATCACACCTCTGTAAAAAGTGGTGAGGCGTTTCGGACGTCTGTAAAAGGAGGGCGATTTTTGAAAAGCGTGATGTAGAAGTTGTGGCTTTAGAAGACAGAGGTGGCGGTTTTTACAACGTGGCATTAAACGTGTTATAACTTTTTAACACTCCCATAAAAAGCCCCATAAAACATACTCGAATTCTGTTTTGGTGTTGCAAAAACTATTCTTATTTGTGTGTGTGTGTGTGTGTGTGTGCGATGCATGTGTAATGCAGTGTTAAGGTTAAATCAATTTCTCTGTAGCTGTTCCTTCGCCAAATATTTCATCAGATTCCCCGTCATGCCTCACTGCCGAAAGCCAATAATGCAAGTTTGATCTGACCCTGAAAACGGTTTCGTTTTCTTGCTTTCCGTTCAAAAAAGAATGTTTGAAATGATTATGTTGTAACGTAAGAATGTTAAAAGCTTCAGCTTCAGCCGGCTAGCAAAGCTCTGAATAAATCGTCCCTAATAAATCTCACAGAAACTACAGAGTAAATAAAGAAATATACAAAATAAAATGAATAAAATAGGTTTCAAAGTTTTGGAACCTGCCAAGCCAGTTTTTTACAGAATCTTATGACTTTTTTCATCATTACAAGTCAATGTTTCATAATTATAAGATAAAGATCTCATGATAACAAGACAATATATCATAATTACAAGATAAGGACCTCATAATAGCAAGTAATGATTTCTTAATTATGAGAAAAGAACTCATACATTTATGAGAAATTATCGTATAATTCTGAGATAATGATCTCATAATAATAAGTTGTAGGAATCGCATGTAAGAATGTAGGAATCGCATAATTTTGAGAAACAATATAACTACAAGAAAAGAAGTCGTAATTATGGGAAGAGGATATCATGATAATGAGATAATATATCATAATCACAAAATAATGAACTAAAATCTCATAAAAGAAAGATAAGGATCTAATAATTACGAGATAATGATGTCATGATTACATAATAAAGGTCTTATAATCACTAGAAAAGATCTCAGAAATAAGAGTAAAGATCTCATAACTACAAGATAATGGTCTCAGGTTTACGAGATAATTTTTTCATGCATTATTTTTAGTTTGGGTTTTTGTTTTTACTGTGAAAAATGAACACATGAACGCAGAGATTTTATCTTCTGTCGAGAGGTTTTCAGTAAAATCTTCTTGTTCATTTCTAATTTACGTTACTTAGCCACATGCCGTAAAAAGCAGCACTGCTTCAGTTTAAAGATGACGCTTTTCTTTTCTTAATGGACTTGGAAGGTGGAAGAATAAAAAGGCGGTTGTCTTCGGTTATCTTTTATACTGAATATAAAAAGCATGAAAGCACATTACAGAAGAAAAAATTAATGCGCTGTGAGTCTGAACGTCCCACACACACACTGTCAAAAGGCATCTGCTCTCGCTTCTCTATATCTGACATGGATAAGGGTGGCGAGTGTGTGAGTGTGTGTGAGGCAGTGGGAAAACGATGATAAAGTTCATGCATGAGATCATGACGTTCACTATAGTTCCCTCACACTCCTACACTCATCGCCCGGCAACAGGCCAGAATTACTTTCTCGTGTTAAACAGATCCAAGCAAAAGTTAAGAAAATAAATGGAAAAAATCACAAAGAGAGTCTTCGTTCACCAAGCGTTCTTACGAAGAAATGTATTTTTAAAATCCACTTACACAGTTTTCATGAAGATTTCAGTATTCACCAATGCTTTATTAGAAATGTGTTGCAATGTGAGAACAAAATCTACAAACACAAAATTTGAGATCTTTTCTTGTAACTATAAAACATTTTCTCACAATCATGAAATCTTTTAGCGTAACTAAGAATCTTATCTCATAACTATAAGATTGTTTCTTGTAATTACAAGACCTTTTCTCACCATCATGAGATCTTTTCTTGTAAATATAAGATCCTTATCTTGTAATTATGAGATTGTTATCTCATGATCATGAGATAATTTCTGAGAATTACAAGAACTTTTCTCACAAGTCTGACATCTGTTCTCCTAACTATCAGATTCTTATCTCATAATCAAAGGATTCTAATATAATTATAGGATACTTATGTAATAATTATAGATCTTTATCTCATAATTATGAGATCCTTATAACTGTACGATCCCATAATCATGAGATAGTTTCTCATTACAAGACTTTTCTCTTTTCTCCCCAAAATAAGACTTTTATCTCATAATTGCGAGCTGGTATCTTGTGATTAAAATGATAAAAAATCTTGCGATTTTTTTTTTTTTAGCAATTACTAAACAGTGTGTCGTTATTACACTTTTTTTTTGTATTTCATGTGATGCATTTCCTTATTCTTCTGAGAATTTAATGATTAGAACATAGCTCTGGGACGGAGAAGTATTTGAGAGGAATCTGATAAGTGGGATTAATGTAGGTTTTCGTTAATTGCTAATTGAAGAGCTATTAAGGAGTTGGATCAGCACAAATCTTCTCAACTGACTCTCTTTCTCTTTATAACACACACACACACACACACATATCCTTGTACTTATATAGTAGTGAGGACCTCCATTGACTTCTATATTACTGTATGTAAATAATACTACACCTAACCCTAAACATAACCCTGACCATAACCTCAGGAACCAAAAGCTAATCAAAAAGCAGTTTACAGAAAAAGTCTAAAAAACTAAAAAAGTCCTCACTTCCCAAGAACGCCCTCACTCTGCTGGTTAAAAACTCATTTTGGTTCTCACTAAGTAGCAAGTACAAGAACACACACACACACACACTAAATTGCAGGAAGTCAGCCTAATCTCTGATCTCCTTAACAAACTTAATTGTTCTCCACTTGGTTTACGACGCTCATATACGACAGTAATTGCTGTGCTGAAGCCAAAAAAATGGAAAAACGTATCGACCCGTTCATCTTGTGCCACTTTCCCTTATGAAACCCTTCAGTTTACGTTGCTATGCAGAGCTCTGCGTCCAGTTACATAACCATGCAAAACCGCACGGCTGCCAAACGATACAACCAAGTGCAACGATACGTAACGTGATGTAACCTTTATTTCGGCGTTATAAATGCCTCTCTGTCTCCGTGCCCTCACCCATTTCATAATCACCAGTCACCAGTTTTCTCAGGGGAATTGACAGTGGCATAAAGAGGAGAAATGATAATCGATTTTCCCGCAGATGTAATCACTCACACACACACAGTCTGTGTTGAGGTTATAAATTGCAGCCGTTGAGTTACACATTTTCACGTCTTGTGGTAGCTGAGCATGGGTTTATTATCCAGATAACATGCATGAGGGAGACATAAAGGCACAGAGAAACACACACTTACACACCCAACCACACACACACACACACACACAGGTCTTGTTATCTTTATGAGGTCCTTCCGTTGACTCGCATTATATTTAGATGTAAAAATTTATATTACAGCTACGTCTAACCCTAACCATAACATTAACTTCAGTAACACAAAGCAAATACTTAAAATGTTGGTCAAATAATAATTTATCGTTTTCAATAACTTTCTTATATACTCAGAAAACCACAAAAACGAATAAATGTCAGGTGTTTGGTATCTGCACTGCTAAACTCCTGATTTTAACTACACTGACAATTCGAAGAAATATGTTTTCGCTAAAATGTACAAAGGGATAAATCGGTGAAACCCAATAAAAACGTCCTACATTGTTTCCATGTTTCTGCACATTATAGTTGTTAAACTGATGTTAAATTGAGCTGCTGAGTTAATGTTAAGCTCAGGCCAGGAACAGGCTAAACACCAGAAAAGTATTACAACTTTCCCTAATGGTGTTGCCAATTGCTCAAATATGATTATTGATTATTGGTATTCACTCATGAGTATCTGTGGTTGTAACATATTTAGATCATCACTCATTTTGCATTGCTCAAATATGATTAAGGATTATTGGGGTTCACACACAACTTTTGGTGCAACATAGGAGGTCTTAAATCATTTTGCATTGCTCAAATGTGATTATCGATTATTGGGGTTCACACACACATACGTGTATTTTTGGGTGTAACATATATTCTTAATTCAGTTTGCATTGCTCAAATAGAATTGCCGAAATATGATTACTGATTATTGGGATTCACACACAAAACTTTGGTTAAAACATATTTAGGTCATCACTCATTTTGCATTGCTCAAATATGATTATTGATTACATGGATTCACACACAACTGTATCTTTAGGTGTAACAAATTTAGATTTTAATTCAGTTTGCATTGCTCAGATATGATTATTGAAATATGATTATTGATTATTAGGGTTCACACACTTAACTTTGGGTGTTACATATTGGGCAAGTTTCCCAGACAACGATTAAGCCTAAGCCTAGACTATTTTGAATTTCAGTGGTAAATCTCCATTGTATATGCTTAAGCCTATATTTAGGCTTAAGCCTTGTTCAGGAAACAAGCCCTTAGGTCTTAACCTCTCCTGACTGTGCGCTTTAATGAGTGCGCAAGTTTTAATCCCAAACTTTTAGAATTGTACCTGCGTTCCTCAGCTTTTTGTTCCTGTAGACGGACAGAATGACCAGCAGGTTTCCCACCACGTCCACCACGATGGTGAAGATGAGAACCCCGGCCAGAGTGACCGCCGCGCCGGCAGACCTGCTGTTGTTCCCCGCTACCTCTCCGGTCCAGCTCAAATTCATCCTCAAACCCCACACTCGTCCCTCATCCCTTCTTCTTCATCATCCTCATCTTCTTATTTTTCTCCTTCCAAAGAGCAGATCTTCTCACTTCTCTCTCTTGACATCTCCAGCTTCCTTATCCAGATCAACATCAGTGCAACATCTTCATCCCCATTCACGTTTGGTGCCACTTCGCGTAAAAGTGCGCAAAGAAATCTGGCTCAGGTGTTGCTTAATTAGTTATTATCCCTCCAGAAGAAAAAAAAATGCACGGATGGCAAAAAGATGTCCATAAACAAATCAACCCAGCTTTTCAATATATACCATTTCAGTTTGAGAACGTGTCTAAAATTGGAAACGCAACTTTCAGGTTTTACGCGAGCGTCTTCAGAATTTCGGTTCTGTACATCAAGCAAAAATAAATGAAGCACCCCTTGAGAAGAACCTAAAATGATTCTCATTTCTCTGACATTTTAAGAGTCTGTATCCGATTGTTTTGCTGGTGGATAGTGTAATTTGTGGTTTCTAAAGCTGGTCTAATTTGCTCCAAAAAGGCGGAGGAGAGACTGTTCTGTCCGTCTCGCGTCGCTGCTTTTCTTCCACTTTCACACAGAAGCCGATATTACAGCCAAGCCCGAGGGATTTACCATCGCAAAATGTCAGGAATACAGTAAATGTCATCACAAAAATAACGCGTAATATTTTTTGATTGCCTGATTGAACAGGCGAGAACAACAACCAAAAAAAAACGGTTTAAAGAGACGCCCGAAAATAAATTAATAATATTACATAAGTGTCGTTTGTGCTGGAAATAAAAGGAGAAACTTCCTGGCTTCGTCAGGAGAGGTGTCAAAAAAAAATGTTAAGTCTGCTTAAATAATTACACGCCTTCCTGGATAAATTAATACGTAAATCAGCTTAATCCTGAGCGCTTGATTGATTTTTTTCTACTGAAACGCTGCAAAACCTCGAAATCTCTCCAGTTCTCTCCTGTAATATCAAATCTTAATGCGCCACACTTCATACAGCCTGATCCATAAATGTGCATTTCCCCTCCTCCCCAAAACAGCTGCCTGAACTGTGACTCCCTGTTTCAGCTTTTTATTATTAATTGATTACCATTCCAGACTGTACCTAGACACCCACTCCACACACACACACACACA